>CABFOV010001295.1:88648-118198 GCA_902141375.1 Timema poppense
TGCATACAGTCCAATTTTTATAAGAAAGGCCTTTTAAAATATACAAACACATTTTTTACGGTGAATGTGGATAATATTATATAATATTATGAGTATTATATAATAAGTATTGATAATATCTATCAAAAGTGACAGATGCAGTGAAAGTAGATCAAGTAACATTTCTGTCAGATAAGGCCTTTCCTATGAAAGTTAGACTGTTTATATATAAATATAAAAACAATATAATTTTTTTAAACACTTTAGATAACATTTATCAATATACAACATAATACATACAAACAAAATAAGTTTCTTCTTAAATTAATTCAATACAAAATATCAACATTTAGCTAAGTTTAGGTAATTAATATAAAATATCTAGCTAACTTTTAAAGTGTTATCTATGAAAAATAACTGCTAAACCAAAAATAAGAGCACATCCCACCTGTCATGAGCTGCTACATTTTTATAAAATGGCCATTTTTACACATAAAAATATGCTAATTCTTTCAATAAAATCATGAGCGCTTTATTATTTAATACCCTTAATAATTACTCATAATTACAACCTGAACACACTGTGGGACAGCTTGGCTGGCCCCTGCTCCTTTTAAAGTTGATTTCTATGCCCAATAATAACACAGCACATGGATCATTGGATGAGAAGAAAGCTAAATTAGTTGACTGTACACCAGGGGTTCCCAAACTTTTGTGGACTGCGCCATCCTTCACATGTCAGATTTTCTGTGGAACACCCCTGTACCCGATATTTAAAAAAAATTGTTCAAATTCGATTTATTGGCATTTTTTTTTAAAGAAAATTGTCATTTAAATTAATTGCTTGCATTCTTATAAATGTAAAAATACAAAATTGGAACAAAATTACAGAACTAATTAAGAAAGAATTAGAGTAGACATATTTTTGTTGCACATAATCTCATGTGTACAGTTTGTTTATAATGGCGAAACATGTGTTTTCTTGTATGATTTATTCCATTTTTTTAAATATGAATGGGTACATGTATTGAAAACTAGCATATTGCATTTCACAATACATTATAAGTTTTGGTTTTCCCTTATAGATGCGACACCCCAAAGCTTCGCAATGCACAGTTTGGGAACCCCTGGCCTACACCCAGCTAAATTGAAATATGAAGTCAACGGAGAGTGAATAATTCAAACAACAATCTTTAGCGAAAGCTAACTAAATCCCCCCCCGCACTCATGCGCAGTCATTTCTATTGTATCCCCTTCCTGCAATCAGTGCAAGTACACATTGAAATTATGTTAGATCACAGCTCACCTAACTCAATTGATAAACTATGGTTATAGAATATTTTCAAGCTGAAATACTTTAAAAAACTGCAAAACAAGTCATTTATTCAAACTAAGACACATAAAGAACATAGGTCTCATGCGAGAAAAGGTAAGTGTTTTTGTAGTTTTTATAGCAAAACTTTTTTGGACAAAATAAATAAAAATTTCCCCCAGTAGAAACGTAAGAGTTTAATTTTTTTTCGTATGGTGACCTCAACAAAATCTTGAATATCTGTCATGTGCATAGCAATATAAGATGATAACAGTAGTGAGTTGTAAGGGTAGGCAAGATATGCTCAACTATCCCAAAAGGTTTTGAAAAGGGAGAAAAATATCCCTTTAAATAAAAATAGATGTGAAATTGAAATTTTAACTCATTTTTTAAAGCATATAGACATGTTAGGAAGCATGTGAAGCGAATGTGTCCGTTCCTTTTGGCAAGACTAGCTGATGCCTTTCCGCTGAACACACCCAGAGAATCAGGCCTGCGGGGAGCTATACAGGGTAATGCATATGTAACCATTCATCACCTGCCTGCTTTACCTGTCTTGTGAGAGTTACATTCTCGGCACATATAGTGTGTTTCAAAGGTTTATATCGGGGAAGATAAGTTTAGTTTTGTGATTGTGACTTTAATCTTATTATTTTATTGGGTTGTTTTAAATTTCATATTATAATATAGCCTATATCACTAATGTTTTAGGATTTAGTGCATGTACCTTATAGAAAAATGGGAGATGCTGTAGACATCAACAATGACTCTTTCGGTTCAGTTTACTTTTGGTTAAATAATTCTACTGGAGCCTTGTATTTTTAATGAAAAGTGAATCTAAAAGGAAAAATAGAAATACCAAAATTATAGATTTTACAGAAGGTGTGACAAAAAATAAATAAATACAAATTATTCTACTATTATTATTATTAGTAGTAGTACTATATTATGTATAACTTCATAAAAATCCCATATTCGACATCGTTAAGTGCATCCCTTATGAGTGTTCATGACTCAGCTTACCCAAAATTATCATCACGCTTCACCATTGGATGAGAAACTTTTTTAATAAAAAGAAAAAGTTGGCATTAAAATCCAAGACACCCTTGAATGAATATTCAAGAACTGTCAAGATCACCATGGGAAGAAAATAAAACTATGTTTGTACTGAATCATTATTTGATTTCGTTTGACCAAAAAAATTTTTGCTTTGAAAACTGCAAAAACACTGACCTTTTCTTGCATCCGCTATGTCCCCACATTAAGTTTGGTTAAGTATGGACGTCTGTGAGCTGAGGCGTTGAAGGGGTGTTCCAGACCCCCTCAACTCACCCCCCTTGCTATGTCACTGGTAATGAACTCAACGTCAGTACCAAGAGGGTATATAAATTGTTGGAGTGGTATATTGCGTCAATAGACATGCTCCTCATATTTAATTTGATATTTGTATTTCCACTCATTCATGTTTATGCAATACTTTCTTTCCAATACAAATTTGATGTCCTATGGATTTTAGAAGTTTAAATGTTCAATACAAATACAAATAATGTAAATTAACTACTGGTTTTTAAAAAGAAGTTAAAAAATCTATGTGGAAAAATTTATATGGACAAAGTCGGTAATGAATGGGTTCTGAAGAAGTGTGGTTTGAAAGGGATTCCAAATAGATCAATGTGAAAGAAGCGTCTTACGTTGGTTTGGGCCTGTTGAGAGGTTGAGTATATATCGAGTGATGAAGCGAATATATGAGGGTAGATTGTGTGGATCAAAAGGAAGGAGGTGATGTAAGATGTGGTTAAATGTGTGAAAAAGAGAAACATTAAGGGTTTTAAGAATTAAAGAGCATGTATGACTCGGTGTATTAATGTTGTTGAAGCGAATGCAAGTATGCGAGGATAAGGAAGTGTGAAGAATGTTAATGAGGATGGATTAAGTATGGAGTTGTTTTTTGATCTATGTGCATAGTTTCTTGCCTGCCCTATAACGGAACAGTGTGATTGGGTATCTATCTATAAAACCACTTTGCCTGCCCTATAACGGAACAGTGTGATATGGGTATCTATCTATAAAACCACTTTGATTTTGTTTACAGTATTCCATCCATGGAAAAGTTCCGACTGTCAAATTGTATGTTTACGCGCAGTCAGGACTCTTCCGGATGCTTCTGTTTTCAAGGTGCTTTTGACATTGTAAGGCCTACATTTGCATTAGTAAGAAATATTACATAACTATTATGCATAGTCGATTAACTAGGAAATTGTATAAAAAATTAGTTCAAACCAGAAATCGCATCTAAGTGCTGTTTATTACATTTGGTATATATAATAACATATGGTTCAAACTGTATTTCATAAGTCGGATACTATCCAGATTTCAACCTGCCGATGAAAAACATTTTAACAAACCTACTATTGTTCTTGTCAAATAGTTTTACAACATATTCAGATGATTCTATAATAGAGTGAAAATAAAATCATTTTCCATAGATTTTCATTCTTAAACTAGCCCTATTCATGGTTTGATTTGAAAACATATATCCTTGTTTATTGATATGTTTTATTTTTACCTAATGTAATTATATCTTTAGAGGGATCTACATGGGATATCTAACAGACATAAGTATTACTTTCACAAAAGCATTTCATGGTGAAGGCTTGCATGAACTAGAAACATGTACTCTTTGTTTGCCTTGTAAGGTAGGAAGCTTACCTTGCATTAATCCCCAGAAGTATATAACTAACTTATGTAAATTATTTGTTCACCCCACCCCACCCCTGCTTTTCACCAGTTTATTTATTAAAAGTGTTCAGCTATGGCTTCTCAAACATCAACAGTCAATATCATAAGGAATATATACCTGGCTCTCACTTTTTAACACGTGCCAAGTTTTTTTTCACAACACAAGAAAGGCGGTGTTGATTAAGTGTTGGGCTATAATTTCTTGATCTTCATGACAAGTATACTGAGGGCGATGAAGAGGAGGATCCAGATTATGCAGGCGACGAAACCAAGGTAGATATCGCTCTCCCATATGGACCATCCCCGGGCCATTAGACACCTGAGGGCAGTCGTGGGGAGCGTGAGGGGAAGGCACTTGCTGAAATACTGTAACGCCACGTGCATCCCTTCCAGTGGCCAGATGGTGCCTAAGGAAACAGTAACACCATTTAGTTGAGAGATGGTAGCTGTCTTTAATCCAAGAATGAAGAAGAAGGGACGACCACATACCAGCACAGGGAGGAGAACAGCAACACCTGCTGTTTCTAACCTCTACAAAGATTAAAGGAGTGGGGAAACTTTACTTGAATCACAGTAAAAAAAAACACATTTTAACACATATAATAGTAAAAAATATCACTATTTTTATTTCTTAGCTGTCAAAATTTACACCATCTCAAAAATGGCAGCTAGAAGAACACATTTTGATAAATGAATACATTAAATCACTGCTGATGAAATAATATATGAAACACAACTACTAGGGGTGGTTTTTCATTAATGTTTCCCCATTCTCTGTCTAAGCAAATGCGGATTGATAACCTCTAAAATGCTTCCTTCCTCATCCTTACCTCATTAAATTAATCATCATATATTACTTTTACATTTAACCTGAACAGGTAGTAAGATAAGCTGATAAAGATTTAAATTCACAAATAATTTTGTTGTTAACTTAACTCATTCGCTTTGAGGAAACTAAAGTTTCCAAAGGGTGAGCAGATATCATAATGGTTATCAATGTTATATTTCCAAAGATTAAGTTATGCCTACAATGAATTGATGAATGCGTCCTAGCTCACTTTTATTTTAAATTGGATGATTTTAAAGATAAGCATAGCTTCAACAACCACCCATTCTAAAACACAAGTCAATCAATTTATTTCACTAATAGTCAATCAATTTATTTCACTAATAAGTTTTTATTTGTTCAACCATATGCAAATATGTTTTTTTTTATTCCATTAAATGCACTGACATAGCTGTTATAGAATACTTACACTGAATGTCAGAAATTTGTTTTCTTTGATTTGTAACCTCACCAAAATGCATTAATTATACACAATCACCACACCAAGTTATAGGAATACCTATATTAAGATTATTTGTTTATGTTTTTTTCAATAGGTAATTAATTAACTATATTGCACACTAAAATACTAGTCATGGTTTGACACCATCTTGGTTGTGTTCCATTCATAATATATTATCTTTGTCCACTCTATTCAATTTATTTTGCTTAACTAAGAACAGACACACACAAAAAATGTTCTTAACAAATTTACTATTTGTAATAGTTTATTTTAATATTAGTACATAACTTAACCATTTATTTGTTTATGAATGGAAGGTAATGTTTTGCTCAGTTGGGGTAGTTTATAATTATAAACATAGGCCTACTAACTATATTTAAAGAGTTTGTAAAACATTTGTCTTAATGTATATATATTAAAGTGTGTTCAAGGAATGTAAACATTTTAATACATGCTATTATCCTGCGTTTGAAAGTTACGTATTGCTTGTCTAATACTAGAAATCCCCCAAACAATTAATCTAAATATTGTTATGTCCCAGACTCCAAGTTCTTGGAGTGGTAATTGTGAATAATATGTATATTGGTATTGTTATGTTACAAAGAAAATATATTTCTGACCTTCAGTGTAAGCATACTATCCCTGTATTCAATTGTATTAAGAAACTAATGTAACAACAATTATTTGTCTTTCTCACCGCTAAGAAGAAGTGCTGGGTAGAAACTACCCATGGCCATCTGGAATGCTGTACTCTCAATCTCGCAGAATGTCGAGATAGCAAAACCTAGAACAATAATGAACAATCAAAACACTCTGCGAACTTTTTTTTAACTGATCAAATAGGATAAAGATTGTATTTAAAGACCCTCAATAGGAGGTGGGCTGGGCCATGATTAGACTCTCAATCTCCTTACATACAAAATAGCATGTGGTTCTGGTTTAATGGGGGATTGGTTGACTTCTGAATCTCAATTATACATCCAGCCCAGTGTTCTTAACAACAAAGTTAAGACTGATTTTTGGTTATGTGTTGTTATGCTTTAATATATATTGGGTTGACTACTAGTAAGTTAGTAAACCATTAAAAAAATGGGATAGAGACGGTGAGTTTTAAGGGAACGTACAGCAATTAATCTTCAGGCAAAATGGAAAACCAAATTGAAAAAAAAACTCGTACAGCCATTTTTGAATGAGTTGAGAGCCATTAGAGTAAACAACTATAGCAACACAGTTAATATTTGGTGATACCACCTTTCTCAAAATAAAATAGATTACTTAAGTTGGTGATGTTAAAGAGTATCTGAACCAGATATTTTTTAAACATTAGCTGGGCCCAGAATCTATACAGAGTGAGAAGTGTAAAGAATGCTATTGTTATAAGTGTGTGAATATTATTTTACAAATTAGGCACAAATAAAACTTAAGTCTACTCTTTTTTAAAACATTAAAGTTAACTTTTTGTACATTTTAAAGTCTCATGACTTACAAATGTATTAAAACACTGTAAAATAAAGTAACTGTTAATTGATAGAGAAGGAAAAAACCCTGAAAGGTTAGTTAGGCCTTGGTATAAAGCAAATAAACTTTTAATTTCTTCACACATATATTTTCACATCGGTGGAGTGTGAAGGAGTAAAGAGAGAAGTTGATTTGTTAAATTAAGGTCTAACCTAATTATCCTTTTAGGTTGGTTTCATTTCACATTACTTACATTAATTACAGTTTTTACAGTGCTTCCACAATGGTTTAATACATTTCTAAGTCACCAGGCAATTGTTTGTATTTATAATCAGTTTTAATGGCTCAAAACACTTACATGTCCATCCCTGTAAGCCAGTGTCGCCAAAAATCAACTTAAAGGCAAAACAACAACAACAATAATAATAATACTTAGCACTGCGTCTCACTACCCATTCGGTTTATACGCTTAAGTACTAATTACTCTAATGGGCTAGGAATTGGGAAGGTTGAATATAGAGAAAGTGAACAAGTATTTGTGTGTATGGAGAGTGTAAAACCATTTAGGAAAAACCACCCCCAGTTTACTCAAGCAAGATTCGAACCTTGATCTCACCGTCCTCAGCAGTCTAGCTCCACACCAAACTTTTGCATTAGCTAACTCTGCCACCAAGGCAGGTTATATATATATATTATAGGCTCCAAATCATTTAAAAAAAACACAAATTAAATATTCAATTAGAGTTGTGAAAATTTGTGATTATGTGTGTCTCCTACGCCAATGTATAGGGAGGGAGGGTACAATTACTTGCGATACTGGAAGGGATATTGACCCTGTGTAAGCCTCACCAAAACACATTCCACTCATCCCTTGCAATACGGTGAGTGCCGCCACCCAGAACATGCTACCCTCACACTCCACTTGGAACACGAAGATGGTGAATGTCAGGAGAAAAATGGACTGGACGCTCATCAGAACAAACTGAGTGATCACGTGAGATACCATTATCTCCAACGGTGTCACTCCTACAACAGACAAGTACTATACTCTCCACAAGTGTTTCACTTTAGTAGCATTTTCACACCTATGTATAACTATAAGTAAGGCTTGGATGTTTATGATATATCATACTTTTAGTTTCACGTCAAATTTAATGCATAGTGAATTATAAACATATTTTTTGCTACCCTGACTCAAAATATACTCATTTTATTTTGCATTAAAGTGCATATTTAGAGCAGTTTTCAATTTTAGGTTATATTTCCACAATTTGGGGAGCGTGAAGTCATATTTCGATTAAAATTACTTAAATAACTGATATCTCTAATGTAAAGGCTCTCCTTTTTATCTTTAGAATGTTTCTGAGAATTAGTTGTGAGCTTGTCAGATAAATAATTAAAGATTTGTCTGATAATTTCTTTTACTGCAAGTTACTTCCTTGATTTGTGATATAATTTTTAATAATACTCACTATCATTAACATACATTTTTAGAGCACATTTGTTAATTTTTAGGTCATAATTAGGGCATATTTTTAGGGCATATTTCGCGATTCTTAAGGTCATAAACATCAGGGCCCTAACTATAAGATGTGTCATATTTGGAAGTATAAACGGGAAAAATGGATTAAAAAACATATAAAAGAGAACAAACACAACATGGCTTTTACAATGAAGAGAAGAACACAGTTAACTCTTTACACTGCTGCTACTGGACGAGGTTACGGGTGCCTCTTGAAGAAAATCGATTGTTACCGCCCAATACCTCCAACCTAGGTTTTATTCTATTAGAACTCACCAGGAGGGAGTGTAAAATGCACAACAAAAATTGCTAAAAGAAGAAACCAAAAACCACAAAAGGGAGAAAAAGGAAATTGATAAAGAATGATAAAAAACTTAAATAGGAACATGTAAAATGAACAAATATTATAAAGGACAAACACAGAAAATGAACATTGGATGCGAATAAATATGTCTTTTCACCTTTTGAGGTTTTCTTCAAAGAAATATATTATATAAATTAATATAATATATGTCACTGATAGATACCATAATGTAAAACATGTATTTTAATATCTCATTCATGAAAACAGAATGGAAAAAGAGAGGATGCCGAAGAAAATGTTGGAAATTAAGTATGTAGAGAAAAGACTGTAAGGGAGAGCAAGAAAGAGATGGGAGGAGAATGGAAGAAAGTAATGGAGGAAGGGTGGTGGGAAATAGAGGAAGATGGAAGAATTTTACTAAACTGACCCGGCCACAGGCTGGAAATACTTGTTGATGATGATGATGATGATAATGATTCATGAACATGTTTATTTCATAAACTTTCTTATAATCAATACTTTGTAAATAGCACACTAAACTGCAATGATGACCTTACAGTATAAGGTATCCCTCTCACAATATATTGGAACAGCGGTGAGAGAGAAATTAGAGTTCGAATCGTGACAAGATGTACTGAGTATGTTTATTCCTAAGTACAAATTCTCCGGGAAAATCATCCACAGTACACCCGATTGAGATTCAAACCAAGACGAATTTCCCCGTCATCAACAATTCAATATTTTGCAAGAATGATGCCTTAGATTTATGACCACCAATGCAGTTAACAATAAATTTTACTTTGGTGATTTTTTTGCCTGGATATGACTTGTTTCTTTATAAAATTATTGTAAAGATTGTATAGACCATAATCTCACCTGCAACTATTGTTCGATCTAGCAGCCCCTCTCTCCTCTCGTAAATAAGGGTCCCAACTGTCAGTGCCACGCCTAGGAAGAATATGAGCCTGGACATAACACCCACATAACATTATCAAACACAGTGCATCTACAGTTCATGCACACCTGGATTAACTTTTGTTTAGCACCGTGTCTTACTACCCATTCGGGTTATATGTCTATGCACTAATTACATTAATGGGTTAGGGATTATTAGAGACTAATTTAAAGAAAATTCGCTCGCATTTGCGTGGAGGAAGAGTGGAAACCCATTTAGGGAAGAAAAAAACTCAGTATACCTGACTGAGATCAACCCAATCTCCCCATCTTCGTCAGTCTTGTATAACACGAGAGTAGCGCGTTAGACCACGCAGCCACCGAAGCGGGCTTGGATTAACTACTAATAAAAATAAGCAAGTGTTTAGGGCCCCAAGCAAAGCGGGCACTACCGAGTACTGGTACTATAATTTCAATAAATTTTTGCATTAACATTTTTTCCCTTAAAAGTTTTATTTAAAAAATAAATAAAACATTGATGAAATTTTTTTTTCTGTTCTCTATTTATAAGTATGTGATTTGTGTTACTTAGTGTTAAATAAATATAATAATAATATTTTGTCCAAAAAAATGTTTTGCCATAAAAACTGCAAAAAACACTGACTTTTCCTCGATTCCCCCTCCATACCACCTTAAGAGCCCATCTTATGAGCAAGTACCTGGGTAGTTAGATATATGATTATGCTAAAACTAAAATACATCAAAGTTCGGCTTTCTCCATCATATTTGTTTTGCAATTGTGATTTTTTTTAACTCTGGTAAAATAATTTCACCGGTTTATTTTCCACTTAAAAATAAAATAGAATACAGAAAGCCACACCAGGCTCGAGATTTAATACCTACCTAATTTAGGTGTTATCCTTAGGTTTAGAAGGACTCTTAATGTTTTGACACTACCCCTACTTATCCCCCTGTAAGCCTGTTAACAGCTCCTCACCAAAAATTCTCATGTAATAATGACTGTTCAAAAAGTTAAGTTACTATTATCTAAATTCATGTGTTCATATACTAAGCCATATAATCTGTTTTCTGACACTTTTCACTTATGGTGTCAATTTTGACTTCTGTAAGATAGATATATATTGCACCTTTCAAAGGCCCTGCTCCAGTTTCGAACCCTAAACTCCTGAATCCAGATACAAGCAATGTGGTGTTGGTTGGATATCAATTGATTATCTGTAGGTATTAGAAAATTAATATATTCTACTGTTTAGTTTGGAAAAATACCTGTTTCTTAATCACATATAATAATACTTGTTAAACATGTATAACAATATCACTTACACTACTACAACTCCTGGTGCTGTGAAGTTGGTAAAACTGGGTGTTCTAGAACCATACACTGGATTATTTATCTAAAAAACAACAAAACAATTAGTTTTAGTACTACTATACGTAATAAATACAACAATCAAGGACTAAGTTCATTTTTCAAGTTTACTTTAGACTAAAGTGTATGAATCATCAGAAGTGAAACCCACTACAGTCTACGTAGTCACTATTGCAATAGACTGCAATAGACTGGACTGCCAGTAGGGGGAGGTTGGACTCGAATCTCGGCCGACCGTCTTGAAGGTAGTCTCAACTATGTGTGAATACAACACTTTGTTGGTGATGGCTAGATCAAGGTTTTTGGGTTGTAAGTTGCCGACCACTGCCTTAAACCATTTTACTACTTAGTCATATAAGCTTAAAATTCCTATTTATCGATAAATGTTTTCTTGGCTGGACTGGCGAGTGATGGCTCAGTGTCACAGTTTTACCAACTCACTCTAATAGGAGCCTCAGCCAGTCTCGGGTTGATGTCGCAGGTAGACAGAAGCTCTCTGGAGAAGTTTTGGTAAGACGCCCGCAGGTCAGACATCAGCATTAGACCTATCTGCTGGTCTTTCAACAAATACAAGGAGGAAACGTTAGAAGCAGCCATAATCGTGACACAGGTGGTTCATAATTCAGAATGGGATGTGCCGCGAAGGACAGTTTATATAAAATACTAGCATTTTATTTTGCACTCGATAGGGGCTCTGGAAGCTATACAAAAGTGGGATCTATAGGGGTGGGGGATCAACAGAAAATGGGGTTTGAAAACTCTCGCATAGGTAGGGAGTAATTACAAACTTTTTTGCCACCAAAGTTAGTAACATTTTACTAATTTTGCATATAACTCGAACGGGTAGTAAGATGCGGAGATAATAATAATAATTTACTATTTTGTTATTGCTATTTTATAAGTATTTAATATATATCAAAATTTACAGTTTCAGATAACATAGCCATATGTATGAATATATTACAGTAGTTTTAGGAACATTGCAACTGCATATACTGTCCATCCTATCGTGTTATTGAAGAAAATATATATTTGTAAACTATTTTCACAATCTTGATATATTTTTCGGTACTAATACATTGTCTGCAACAGTACTGTAAATAGGCTGGGGCAACAGGGGTAGTTCCCCGGGGCCCCCGGTAATTTGAGCTTGCGGGGGAGGGTGTGTGTGTGACCACTGAAGACCTAAAAAGTTAATTTCTTTTATACAAGTAAAATTTATACCGCTATTTTTGGCGGAAGTTTATCTCTTTACTGAATTGAGTATGTATGTCTGTCTATTGGACATGTGTCATTAATAAATACAGATATGCATAATAATCAATTCAGTGTATCTGTGTGTGATAACGCATCACCAATTGGGGGTGTACAGACAGTCAGAAATAAGTGCAAAATGGAAAATTTTAGGCCAATTTGTTGATAAAAGAGTTCAAAAGTTAAAACTTACTTCAATGAATTGTCTCAAGATGAAAGAGTGTGATCCAGAGAGCCATTTCAAATGCATGAAGACTATGGTAGAGACATACGAGGTCTTAGAACCACAATTTTTGTCAAAGTCCACAGAAACAGAAATTTGAAAGAATGCAGAAGCTTTTTTCGAGATATTTTCTGAAGATATATCTCCATTATTTCCATCTCAAGTGCTTTCCGTTAGAACATCGTTTAAATACAAGATTGAAAAAATGAAGACTTAAACAATTGGTTGATTTGTTAATAATCGACAATGCTTTACCAACGTGAAGCTATCCTGATATATGCATAGCAGGTTTCGTGTATTTAACAGTTCCAATAACTGTAGCCAAGGGGAACGATCATTCTCGAAATTGAAGGTGGTCAAAAACTATCTGTGTAGATCATTGGGACAGGAGTGGCTAAGTGGTTTGGCTTTGCTTACCATCGAGAATGAAAGAACTCAAAAAATAAATTTTAGACAGGCAATAGGTGATTTTGCATCAGTTAAAACAAGGAAGAAAAGGTTAACATTTTATAATTTTTTAGAACATTTACTGTAAATAAAGTTTATTTTTTATTTTCTTGAGTTTATTGCACTACAATATTCATATACCTATAGCATAAAACAGGTACTCAAATTTATCATAATTCATGCCCTGCCATGTCATTTTTATTTCATGCACTGAGAAAAATATGTCATTATAATAACTATCTATATTGTTATTTAGATGATCTGTGGGCATAAATTTAAATCGCTCTAGTCTAGACCATAAACATATTTAACAATCCTGATGTAAACCTTATGATACCACTAGAATCTTGAGTGTTAATTCTTTTTTAACTCCTCTTTCTCATCCTGTGTCCTGTAATTAATATAGGTTGTAGGCAATATGAATTTTTGCACAACAATAATAATAATTAATATCTACCTCAATGAACACACAGATAAAGGCGTTACTCTTCTTTAGTCCAATTTGCCAGTCATAGGTAGGTTGCGGTTCGAATCCCAGATGAGTGTATAAGATGGTTTTTCCCTGAATGGTTTCCTCTTCTTCCTCCATGACAATCTGGGTACACTTCCTCTAAACTCTACCTCCCTCGCTTTAATGTGGACACGTGACCAGCCTAGAAAGGGGGGTATTGTGAGGAACACAGTGTTACTCACTGGACATGTCAAGCCACACTTTTATCCCACTCTGGTCCAGAGTCTCCTCGTCAGCATACTCCTGGAGGTGGATCCTGGCCACCAGAGCGTCTGTGAAGTTCTCCGTGAAATACAGGGCTCCCCAGGCCTTGCCCCGTCTCACGGCTTCGTTGGCGCTCTCCTGCGTGGGGTAGAACTCCTGCGAACACAGACACAGGGGGTTTGATTATAGTTATATTTTCTGTTTACCATTATAAAGTCTAATTTTCATAGGAAGGGCCTTTTAGAAAATCCAAACATATTTGTTCACGGCCAACATTGCTAAATTTTTTTTCTATTTTACTAGTGTCATTTTATAGGTATTTTCAAAAGTGACAGCTGCAGATAACATGACCTGATGTATGAATACATAAAAGTAGATTTAATAGGGTTTTTGGCTGTCGGGTAAGGTTCTTCATTTGAATATTTTGCTTTTTATTAGCGCTACTGACACAATTAGGCAAGTATCACCTAGCACCAGAGATCCCAGCGGTTGGGGCTCAATCCCTTCAAACTGCATTGAGAATGTTGATGTTTTCCAAATCAGCGTTACCCATAAAACTCTCGAGGAGTAACAGTTAGTATGATTCCTGTAAGTTCACCTCCACTCATCCCGTCCTATTAAAGTTACCACCTGATGATTGTAAGCTCAAATCCATTGTTCATACAGTATAGACTTTAAGAACTATTAAGATGTATAGAAACAATAGGGCTAGAGGTATCCATCTCTATCTCTTCCTCAAAAATTGTATTTCTAAATACCCACCTCGGTGGCGTAGTTGGCTGACTCACTTGTCGTGTTGAAGCTCGACTGCTGAGGACGGGGAGAACGAGGTTCGAATCTCGGTCGGGTGAACTAGGGGTGGTTTTTCCTAAATGGTTTTCCACTCTCCCTCCACGCAAATGCGGGTTCACTTCCTCTAATTCAACCTTCCCAATTCCTAATCCATTAGTGTAATTAGTACTTAAAAGCGTATAACCCGAATGGGTAGTAAGACGCGGTGCTAAATATTACTATTATTATTCTTTTATTTCTAAATAAATGCCTGGCTAGATTTCTAAAAATTATGTTCGAGTGGTTTGATCCCCTGCCCTCCCTTTTCCACCCCCTCTCCACTTTAATCAGAAATTAAGTTCTGGATGTACCTGACAACATTGTTAAAGGCATGATTTAGTGCTTATGCCTTCTTTCACTTTGTTTTTTCTACACCCCCTTTATTTATTTCCTCCTCCTCCTCCTCTCATACCCCTTCCTACCCCTTATATTTGATACTAGTACAAATGGCTGACATACACAGAAACTAATATCTATATTTTTTCTCAGCAAAGTTGGTTCTCGGTGTGTGCCCTACCTTGATGATGGTCGGATCTTTGAGGTGCCTGAGGTAGTGACAGCTGAGCGCCTGAAAGCTGCAGTTACCGGACGAGACAATGTCTGAGCATTCTTGATCGGTAGAGTTCATGTCGTGGTTCACAATGGCCAGTTTCAGGCCATAAGGGTCCCGACCTACCGCAAGGCAGAACAAGATCACTTGGAACACCGGCAGACCGAAAATGAACACCATCAAACTGGAAAAAACAAGGTTATCTCTGATTGATTTGATGATGTATCTTACAAACATTTCAATAAAAACTATACACACAGCCCAAATTTCATAGGAAAGGCCTTATATTATATCTAGAAAAGTTAATAGCTCTACTTTAAAGTATTCATACATCAAGTCATGTGATCTGCAGTTGTCATTTTTGTTAGATATAATCAATACCTATAAAATAACACTAATGATATAGTAAAATATTATCAATGTTGGCTGCAATTATTTTTTTACATTATAAAAGGCCTTTCCTATGAAAATGTGACTCTGGTCTTACAAAAAACGGTGGACAAACGGATTAAGGCATCAGTCATGGATAGTTTAGTTTTCTGGTGATGGAAAGGCCGGTGTTTGAATCCCGGTCAGATGTACTGAGTTGTTTATTTTCCTAAATTGTTTTCTACACCCCCTCCATGAAAGTGTGGGTACACTCTCTCTAAACTATACCTTCATCATTCCTACCTAATTTAGGGAAAACTACCTAAATACCCCCGGATGAGATTCAAGCCCCGAGATTCCCGTCAATGGCGAGCCAGATTAGTCGAGACTGGCGCCTTTATACACGTAAACACCGGTGCAGGTCATGAAAGTACTACTCACCCGGGGTTCCTCCAGATGCGAAGAAAGTTTTTATGCAGCATGGCATGTAGTGGACCCCCAGAGATCAGGCCACAGCACTCCTTCTTGTCAACGTTGTCATCGTGCGCCTACTGAGACAAATATCAAGTCAGTGAGGAATAATAATGATCCATCTCTAAGCTCACGACTTACAAACTAACTTAACCTAGGACAAAGCACCCAATACTACACATACATAAAGTCCATGTCCCGCATGTGTGTTTTGATACTTCCTTAAGGTGGTAGTGAAGAGAATGCGAGTTAAGTACAGTGTTTTTGCAGTTTTTATAATAAAACATTTTTTGGGCCAAAATAGATAAAATATCACATCAATACAAACATAGAGTTTAATTTTATTTCGCTAGATGATATCAAAAGCTGTTGGATATCTGTAATGAGCATAGCAGGATTAGATGACAAATTTTTAAATGAAGATAAAAAGTTGTCATTAAATTCCAGGACACCATTGACATATAAAGAACTGTTCATATTACCATGTTTGTAAAACTAAATTCTATGTTTGTATTGAAGCAATATTTAATTTATTTTGACAAAAAAAAAATTATATATAAAAACTGCCAAAATACATAACTTTTTTGTGTCCCCCACATCTATACCTTAAGACTACATCTTTAAGGACAATTAACCGGGAAACTGGATGCAAGCGCATGCTCAAACCAGAAATAACAGCTAATTACAGATCTCTACACTTTTTGCTTGATGAAAGTGAATTTGGGATCAGAGACATATGTTTCAAATATGAAATGATTATTTTTCAGTTTCGTTTTATTTTGTTACTGTCGTAAAATGGTTTCACAGATATCAATATGATATTTTCTAATGAATACTGCAGAAAACAGCATCACATTGCAACTGATGGTTCAAGTTGTATTGCCTATCTGAGAGGTGTTTTCCATGGAGTGAGATATGTTCTTAAGGGAAGCATAAGATTTTTGTTCAATCATATTTATGTTTTGTATATATAGGCCTATAGTGTCTAGTTATCAAAGTGTTCAATAATTATTCATATTAAAAAAATGGGATCATGTCTCAACACTATAGGTCACACCATGGTTTTGAATGAACTTAAAAAAAAGGGACATTCACATTTCCAGAACTATACTTTAAAATAAAGAGATTAGTATACAAACAATAAAATAAAACAATCTAGAGATATGTGCATTCACATTATTCTATGTGGGACTGGGGGAGAGAAACTTCTAAGAATCACTGGTGATCAGCATGTCGCTTATCCAAGCAGCTCTTTGGGATGTTTGTGGGACCCTATTGAGTAAATAACATGGTTCCAAAGCCCCTGGATGAAAGTATTCTACTCATCTAAAACCCCATCAATCGTCATATGGCCCACCGGCTCGAATTAAAATTCTTTAAATTGAATAAATAAACAACAAAATAGGCTCTTTGAAGCTGTATCACAGTAACTATTTTTTTCTTCCTATGTTTTCTTTAAGATTAATTCCTTTTTATAATGTTACTAGTCTGTATATATTATGTATTTGTTAAAAATAAATAGTTATTTGTTCATATTTTTATTATATTTTAGTATAAGGTTCCACAAACTTCGCGTAACACCCCTAACCAACTCCTCAATAACTTGTGCAGCCCTTGATTGGAATAAAGCTGTACATGCCAGGTTTAAGTGGTCAGACATGCCAAAGACTGGATTGACGCTGATGAAAAAGGTCGAGGTTCAGACATCAACCTCCCTGTTATCGGCAATCCAGTCTATTGAGAGATCACCACCCGAGACCATGTGACCACCAGTGCGGGCTTGAAATGTTTTACCCCTGGTATTATGATAGATACATTTAATTGAAAATACACATTCACAACTGTGTTGCTCTTGAATTGCTTCTCACCTTAGGATCATTATAATTGCTGGTCTCCTGATAGTCATGGCACATATCCTCGCTCTCCTCTATCAGGTAAACCGGCTCATATTTATTAGTCTTGTTACTGTGAAGTTGGTCCTGAAAAAAAAATTATTATATTTATTAGAAACAACTCTGAAATAGAGATAGGGGGATGTATGCTTTGGGCCGGCGTGGTGTATTCACAAATGTATGTCAGGCAGAGATTGGATTAAACTGCTCGCTCTTAGAATTATGGAATCAGATACAGGTTTAAGGGTACTGTTATGGTTTTAGATGACAACACTAATTAATACCCATATAACCCGCCTCGGTGGCGTAGTTGGCTAACACGCAAGTTGTGTTGAGCTCAACCGCTGAGGACGGGGAGATCGAGGTTCGAGTCTTGGTCGGGTGAACTAGGGGTGGTTTTCCCTAAATGGTTTTCCACTCCCCCTCCACGCAAATGTGGGTTCACTTCCTCTAATTCATCCTTCCCAATTCCTAATCCATTAGTGTAATTGGTACTTAAAGCATATAACCCGAACGGATAAGTAAGACACAGTGCTAAATAATAATAATAATACAGTAGAGCGTCGTAAATCCGGACGTCAAAAATCCGGATTGGTGGTGAGAGCAGGTAGGGGAGGTAGTGGAAGGTGTCCTTGAGAGCTCAACGACTTAGACAGTCACCTATCCTTGGTCACGTGCTAGGCTCATTCCTGTGCTATCATTTACAAACTTTACAGCAGTGGTGAAACCTTCGTTGTATAGTTGCCTTGTGACGTTTTAGTGTGCGAGTTAAAACGGTACATATTTTTACTTTGTTAATCATGTCATCATTATCAAAACCTAAATGGTTTTCCACTCCCCCTCCACGCAAATGTGGGTTCACTTCCTCTAATTCATCCTTCCCAATTCCTAATCCATTAGTGTAATTGGTACTTAAAGCATATAACCCGAACGGATAAGTAAGACACAGTGCTAAATAATAATAATAATACAGTAGAGCGTCGTAAATCCGGACGTCAAAAATCCGGATTGGTGGTGAGAGCAGGTAGGGGAGGTAGTGGAAGGTGTCCTTGAGAGCTCAACGACTTAGACAGTCACCTATCCTTGGTCACGTGCTAGGCTCATTCCTGTGCTATCATTTACAAACTTTACAGCAGTGGTGAAACCTTCGTTGTATAGTTGCCTTGTGACGTTTTAGTGTGCGAGTTAAAACGGTACATATTTTTACTTTGTTAATCATGTCATCATTATCAAATAAAAGGAAACATAAATTTGTATCTATAGAGGCTAAGTTAGAAATTCTACAAAGACTGTCTAAAGGGGAAAGTGGTGCATCTCTCGCTAAAATATATCGTGTGGGAACTTAAACCATTAGTAACATTAAAGCAAAGAAAGACAGTTTGCAACGTTTTGCTTCAAAACTAGATTCTGAAGAAGGTTCACAGAAAAGAAAATCCATACGTATGTATACAGTTATTGAATGCACATTTGAAAATCCGGACAATTCAGTAATCCGGATGGGTCCCGGTCCCGATCGATCCGGATTAACGACGCTCCATTGTAATAATAAAATACCCATATAAACCTCAATTTTTAGTATGTTGCTATCCATGCTGTTTCATTCATTTTATTATTAATGAATAGTGCCCACTGTTGGTTAGGAGTAAAAGTGGGAATGAGGGGTGCACAATGATTCATAGAGATGCATGTCCCTTTCAGTGTTACCAACTTAGCTTTTATTCCACTAGATTTAACTTTTAACAGAATGTGTTTGGTGGATAAAATAATAAAACATCAAACAAGGTTTCTACTTTTTTATTTTATTTGACCAGGTCTTTTTCCTTTTCTTTGAAAAAAGTGTATTATAAAATGCTACTACGCTCATGTCAAATGTTCAAGGACTGTTTTGATATTACCATGTGAAGCAAACTAAACTAAGTGCATATACTAAAGCAATTTTTTAATTATTTTGACAAAAAAAAGATTTGTTATAAAAATTGCCAAAATACTGATTCCCTTCCATCCCACTTTGAGGTCTAGAATAGATATTCTCAAAGTGGGGTCCACGGACCATCATGGGTCCATGAGGCTCGTCCGTGGGATCTGCTTCCTCATCCAGGTAATTTGTGATATACCTTTATATATATTTTAGATATTGTAAAATATTATATAAAAGGATACTGAAAACAATAGAAATACCTTCCCATATTAATACCAGGCGAGAAAGTGAGGCCGAAAAATGGGGGATCTGACCACGCCCCTTGTGCCCATTTGGGAATTCACTTTTAGTTTAGTTTTCTCCTAAGTCAACACAAAGAACTTTCAGAAAATACCACTAAAACATTTGCTATCTTTTCCAACAACTTATTTGTGTGATCAAGTCTTTTCTACTTTACGTGGTATAACAAAATTAAACCAAATCGTCTTGGTGTTGAATCAAACTTAAGGAAATGGTCACTGAAATAATTTCTTTAGATTTCATTAATATTTTAAAGCCATACAAGCAGTTCCATTCCTCACATACATTATCAGTAAACTTACCTAATTATGTCTGTACAATAATTATAAATATAATTTCTTTTTTATTGTGATTTCTTTATATTTCTTTTAAAAAATTATTAAAACTGTACAAATATGGTTGGCTACCTACATTTTTTTTCATTATATTGTAATTATTTGTACATTTAAAAAATGTCTAATTTATCCTTATAATATAATATAAATTTATGAAAACCTTTTTTTAAAATCATTTATCGTACAACAATAACAAGGAGTCCACAAATCAGCTGTTCCCTGGTTAGAGGACTCATGTGACTAAGAAATTTGAGAACCACTGGCATAGACAATCTTGTCCACAGTTTTAGACAACACCCTCCCCCCCTCCTCCCTCTCTCTGTCCAAATGAAAGCCATCCCTCAGTGAGTCGAGTACTCACGATCGTAGTAATGGGGCTGTCTTGCCGCAAGCTGAGCTGAAGGAACACCTCCTCCAGTGTGTCACAGCCGAACCTCGACATCAGTCTGTCTGGAGGATTTTCGGCCAGCAAGCGTCCACTTCTCATCATACCGATCTGGTCGACAGGATAGAACATGAATACTTTTAATTTATTTGACGAATTTAGCATGCAATTTTTAAATTGACTGGTTTTATCAGCGGATGAGAATTTCCACGAGTGAGAGTGAAAGGCCGGGAAAAGTATTTACACATACCTTCCAGTACTCTTTTACATGCCAAAATCAACACGCGACCGACGGATTTACTTCCCATCTGAAGGAAGTTATCGCTCAAGAAAAATCCATCGACCCCGGTTGGGTTTGAATCCATGAACATCAGGTCTTGAGATGAGCACTTTACCCCAAAACCACCGAGTTTGACAAGCTGGATACTTATACTCGCAGTATGATAGCCTTGTCTTATGCACGCTACTGTATCTTTTGAAATGTCAGTTCTACGCTGTCAAACTGTGACATCTTAAGATCATTAGATTGCGTACAGGGTGTGCTTGATGTGTCCAGGCATACCCTAATGTCTAAAAAAAAGTGTATTTGCATTTTAATTTAATCGCATGATATGCTCTTTGTGTTTTAAAATACAGATTTATGTATTGAAGTGCAGTACAATGACCCAACAATGCCGCAACTCACTAATGATTTTGTACGTAAATAGGACAAGAATCGTCTTTATCAGATAATTATAATGATGTTATTGAGGAATTTAAGTCAACAAATAATACCTCTGTGTATAACCTGAAGAGGCAGTAAGACGTGTTTGTATAAACAAAACAAACAAAAAACACATGGTGAGTGCTGTCTCATTCTTTCAGAAAAAAAGATGTTAAAACATTCATCTGTTTTGGTCAATTTTTGTTGGCTCATTATCTCATTGCTTAGGTTTATATTTTTAGGTAAACTGTAAGACAAGACTATGATACAATATTACAGACTACAGTAAAATGCAGTAATTAAAAACTAATATGATTATTTCTTAGAAGCGACAGTAAGCTTCACTGTGTGTATATATATATACACATATATATCAGAGCGTTGCCCATGGTATACCTATGTAGGTTGTCTACACATACCAGCAATGAGATGATGTGGCGATATTGAATATGGAGGTGTGGCCAATGGGAGTCTTAAACATAACTAAGGGCCAGTTTCATAGTCAAATTTAGTACGCCTCAAGTGCGGCGCTACACTAAATACAAGACAACACCTACCTAAACCAGAATAGAATGGGCCAGTTTCCTATGTGAGAACGGCCCATTCCATTCGAGTTTAGGTAGGTGTTGTCTTGTATTTAGTGTAGCGCCGCACTTGAGGCGTACTAAATTTGACTATGAAACTGTCCCTTAAGCTTAAATAACCAGACCATGCGACCAAAAGAACAGTTCTCCTTTCGGGAAAAATTACACATAGTTGCACCGGGAATCAAACTCGGGACCTTTAGATTAGTATCCAGGTATGCTGACCACTAGACCAAGAGGCTAGCCTGTATCTACTCGTACAAGTAAGAATACTATAGTAAATGCTACTGAAGTGTGCATTAAATCAAAGACTGCTCTCACACACGCTAGAGTAGAGTGCATTATAGCATGGTAATCCCTTTATCCTGTGAACCCAGTGTAGTGGGCTGATCAGATCCATCGCCAGTGTTTTGTCATCTCACCATGTGAGCCTGCCTCGCCTCCTCGATGTAATGGGTCGTGATGATGATGGTCTTGTTGCCGCACTTGGCGATGTCCACCAGGTGCTCCCAGATGTTCTGTCTCAACAAGGGGTCCACCCCGACAGTCGGCTCATCCAGGATCAGTAGCTCAGGGTCATGAAGCAGGGCCGCGGCGAACGACACGCGCCTCTGCTGGCCTCCACTGGAACCAGAGGCTTAGTGAGGAGACCGGGCCGGGAAATATAGCTGAGGGGCATGGGTATAGAAAGGTGGGGGATAAATGAGGGCGGAAACCCCCTGAAAATTGATGGGGAGTGGGGTTTCAAACTTACGTATACAAACTAAATAAGGTTTTGTGTTGTTTTATTTATGCCACTATTCAAATATTAATTAACCCCTGCTTTTATATAGGAAGCCCACTTTCGACCACCAGTAATAATTGAAAGTCACTAAAGTTTTATATGGTATACATGTTTTATTTGATTTATTAATTAAAAAGTTATAAAAAGCGGCCAATAATCCTTCCTTTTGGATCACTGTATAGTCTCTCGTTATATCATTAATTAATCATAGGGGTAAGATGTCGGACTTCTGGGCTTAGGGTCCCGGGTTCAATCCTAGGTCCCGGCACAGATTTATCTAATTTCCAAACCCTTCCTTCACCTCTGACAAGTCGTGTATTAATCACAACTTGTGAATGTGTGGAATGCCAGGCCTCTACCGTGGTTCGGATTCCACGTTAAACTGTAGGTCCTCCATTTCATCCCACAATCACCCAACCATTACACATTAGCGTAAGTGCGTGTAACCCGAACGGGTAGTAGGACGTGGTAATAATAATAATATAAATGCCATTGTGACAATATGAGTTTTAAATTTTCAAATAGTAGGTTTATGAAAATCAAACTGTAGCTGTTATTTTAATATTCAACTACAAGATGCATTCTGTATACCTTTTATTGTAACACTATCTCTGAAAACCATTTCAAATAAAATACTGTTGTTGGTGCATCCAAAAGTAATAGGAGAACAAAGATGGAATGAAACAAGTTGGTGGGACTGAGAAAAGGGGTTAAATATTTTGGTTACTGATTGTAAGAGTATACTTGATAAAATAGAATTCCCCCCATTCCCTTTTCCTCTTTACCCCTCCCTTACACACAAACACACACTCACACAAACATACACACACACACCCACAAGATCGACATACTACAGCAACCTTCTAGAAAAATGAGCTCGCCTTAGCTGAGAGAACAAATTATTATTGTACATAAAATATTTTGTTTGTTTTCCATGCTGCATAATACTCATTCGTGTTGGAAATGTAATTTTAGTAAACAAGATAAGGAGGGTGAGTTTTATTCAAATTAAATGTGAGAAGAAAAAAACTAATCTGCTGCAGCGGTTTCCAACTTGGCGTACTCTCAGGGGTACATGCCAGGACTTTCGAAGGTATGCGAAAATATTGGATTAATGGCAGAAAAAACCAGCAGTATAAGACGAAAAATCAGTCAATAGTTGTGAAATTAGCTCAAAGATATGGTGAAAGGTGTTACGAGTTTTATTCTATATTTGACCTTGAGAAAATGATTTGAATTTCAAATGTAAAACAGTTTTTATAGTTATTAATAAATGATTTAATTAATTGGGTGTAAAATATACATATAATGTTTATTCACCTTATTATTACATTGTTTTTTTAATCCCATTACCAGCCCATTTATTTTCATTTATAGCAAATAAATCAGAAATAACTAATTAACTTAACATTTTGCTAATATAAGGGGCATAATTTAAGTAAATGAGCTGCCAAGGGGCACGCCAGCGAGAAAAGGTTGGGAACCACTGTGCTAAGGTAAGAACTCACCTGAGTTTATTCACGAGCTTATGTTTGTAGGGAAGGTCCAATAATGTTAACAAGAAATCCAATCTTTGTTTAACATCGGCTGTGCTCATCTTGAACATCCACCCGAAATACATCATGGTCTCCTGAATGGTGAACTCTCCATATAGCGCCGTTTCCTGTAATCAGTAGCTTTTACAAAGATCATCGAAATAATAACGCTAGCTGAAATCGTTGTTAAAATTTATTACTTTGAGGTACTTTTCCCATTTTAGTAAATTGAAGGTATTACCAACTACATGGTAATGTTTTAAGCATATTATTTATTTTTCTTGTATTCATCAATTATAATGTGAACAGAAAGAACATTAACGATAAACCATACATATCCATATCCAAACTACCCCATTCAATTTATATAGCATAGCTGATAAGGTCCTTTATTTTATTTGGGGATAAGGTTTCCTTGTTACGACCCATTCGGGTTCATACGCTGAAAAGGTGTCCATCCTACCTGTGGCATGTAGCCGACCCTCCTCCCAGGTACGCCACTGCCCTTCGTCCCAGGTGTACCCCCCAGGACAAGCACCTCTCCGGTGTTGAGGTGGCGTCTACCCACAATGCAGCTCAACAATGTCGTCTTTCCACAACCACTGGCCCCCAATAAACCGTAACTGTAAAACAAACACAGCGCTATTAGTCGATGAAGGGGGTGAGGTGTGGAGGGGGAGGAAGACTCATGTTCTTTGGTGTTCCTTGAAGTGTATCTACGTGGAGACGTAGGAAACGCGAGTTAAGGGAAGTATTATTGCAGTTTTTATAGAAAAATATATTTTATTGCTAAAATAAATAAACCATTGCTCCAGTACAAACATAGAGTTTAACTTTCTTCACACGGTGATATCAACAGTTGTTGAATATCTGTCAAGAACATGGAGGTATTAGACGAGAAACTTTTAAAATGAAGTGAAAATCTCATTAAATTCCAGGACACCTTTGGCAAATATTCAATAACCATTAATATCACCATGTGAAGAAAATTAAACTATGTTTTTAATGGAGCAATAATTGATTTATTTTGACCAAAAAAAAAAAGGTGTTGATATAAAAACTGTAAGAAACAACAGACTTTTCTCGCGTCCCCTTTCAGCCCAGCTTAGGAAGGAAACTGTTTGATATCATTACATGAATCTCGGCAATTTGTGAAACATACGCCTTTGTTCCAATATATGCTTGTATCTGATGCTATTAACTTCCAAATTTAAAAATAATCATCATGGTATCTTAATTACTAATATCTCCAGGGTATTCGAACGAAACACTAAGGTTGTCGGCCACCATTTCGGAAAATGGCGTCTATTGCACAGATAGCCAAGTGTTACCCAATGCTATCACACATTTGCTTTCTTAATAAACTTCAAGGAACACGATAAAGATAATACGCCCTCCAACTCCTCCATAAACTTTTACTTTCTCGCTATTTTACAGGTAGAGAAAGTAGCCTATTGTGATCGTAAAAAAAATAAAAAAATAATGCAAACTTGAGTTTTTGATGAAAGTCGACGTTTCATGACCACCCGAATCCGAAAAAGTGGTTTTGGCCATTTCGTCTGTCTGTACATCGGAGTAGAGTCTAAACTATTTTACCGATCGGGCTAAAAATTGTTTTAAATTATTATGTAGGGTATTTTACGTAGGTATATTTTCCTAACCGACTGGTTATATCAGCAAAAAACTTATAAACTAACTTAAATCTAGAAAAGACACAACACTCAACTCCCAACAGCTTATTCATCATAGTGAAAGGGGAACCCCGCATTTCACCAATTATAAGTTTTGTCGGTCATGCCCTGGAATTGAACCCGGAACGCTTAGCTCAGGGGACAGACACGCTACCAATTGATCTAAGTTGTCGAACCAACTACACCAGGGGTCTTCATCGTTTTTATTATGTCCAAGGGCCAAAGTTTCTGTCTCATGTTGGCTCGCGGGCCGCAATACTGTACCGACAATATTCTGATTGAATAAATCTTAAAATATTCCTCATTCTTATACTCTTGCTAGAGCTTGGGCCTGTCTCCAACAGGTGAAATCTTGGATTTCTCGTGAAGTATGTTCTCTTGTTGTTTTTTCCTTTGTTTAGATTTTTCTTAGCAGAAGATAACGCGATTTTTCTTGCTTACTAGAGTTGTCACGTGCCTTTTCAAAGTACATATTTGTATAAAAAGCAAAAATCGTTCATAAAATAACGTAAAAATGCGTATTTATATTATTAGTTGGTTATATAGAGTATATTTGTCATCATTTCTCTTGAAATAATCTTCTATTGTTTATGAGCCAGCGGGCCGCGAAAATGTTATCGTCGTGGTTTGAAGACCCCTGAACAACATCAATAGGACGGAAAGGGAATATAACGAGGAGCGGAGGAACAATGAGATGGGAATCGTAACGCGGACTAGAAGATGGTGATTGTGTTGTGTTTAGACTCACATGGTTCCCTTCTTGACGGTCATGTTGAGGTTGTCGAGGACTACGTTGACCCCGTACTTTTTGCAGGCGCCTCGCACGCTCACGGCGGTGAGACGCTCTTCACCACCACCACCTGGTCCGGGGTTCGAGTCCATGCTGCAGCAACCTGTAATACTGAACACACAACCCATGTCACTATTGAGGGGCTTACCATGGGAAAGATACAGTATTGTTCTGGGAAAATCAGACTTGTATAAAATACAAAGGTAGTTTTTTTTACGATCAACATTGATATATTTTATTTTTAGCACAGCGTATTACTACCCCATCCGCTCTATACGCTTATGTACTAATTAAACTAATGTGCTAGGGACAAGAAAGGTTGAACTTTGAGAAAGCGTGCCCGCACTTACGTGGATAACCGTTTATGATTAAATCCCCATTCCCTTGTAATCGGTAGTACAGTCTACTGCAATCGTGACTCCTTAGACAATGCGGCCACTGAAGCGAGTAAACATTGATATCATTTTACTATATTATTAGTATTGTTATTACCCGCTTCAATGGCCACGTGGTCTAACGCACTACTCTCATGTTGAATTATTATTATTATTATTATTATTAGCACCGCGTCTTACTACCCGTTCGGGTTGTACGCACTTACTCTAATATGTAGTGGTAAGGTGATTGTGAGATGAAATAAAGGACCTACAGTTTAACGTGGAATCCTAACCACGGTGGAGGCCTGGCATTCCTCACATTCACAAGATGTCTTGTCAGAGGTGAAGGAAGGGTTTGGTAATCAGATAAATCTTTGCCGGGACCGAGGATTGAACCCCGGCCGCCAGCATAGAAGTCTGACACCTTACCCCTTGACCGCCAGGTCACCTACCTCTCATGTTGAACTATACTGCCAAAAACGGGGAAATAGGGGTTCGATCCCGGTCGGGTGCATTAAGGGTAATTTTTCCTAAATGGCTTTCCACTCTCCTTCCACGCAAATGTGGGCTATTATTCATCAAACGTGATGACTATACATCATGTGACTTGGCGTCTTAAGCTGGGAATGTTAAGGATACAAGTAAAGGTAAGTGTTTTTTTTGCAGTTTTATATCAAAATATCTTTTGGGCAAAATAAATAAAATGTTTCTCAAGTAGAAAGTTAGAGTTTGATTTTATTCTCATGGTAACCTCAACATTTCTTGAATATCTGTCAAGAGTGTTCTAGAGTTTAATTACAACTTTGACTCTTCATTTAAAATGTTTCTCATCTAATACTGCTATGCTCATGACAGATATTTAACAACTGTTGAGGTCATCATGTGAAGAAAATTAAACACATTTCTACTGGAGCAATATTTCATTTATTTTGTACAAAAAAAAAAAAGTATAGTTATAAAATTGAGAAACACTGGCCTTTTCTCGTGACACTTAAATTCTCACCTTTAATGATGGGAATACCAAATAGTTTTCTCATATTTATTTCAAGCAAACGCTTATTTTTATTGCTCAACATTTCCTAATAACTTAAATCATCATCATCATAACCCCAACATCGCTATCGACCCGAAATGGTGTGTACGCGGAAAAAGCCATATATCTCGTCTGGTATGGCTTTCTGGATCCGGGTAGATCAGGGTGAAAATCCCAATCGGGTATAATGAGAGATTATTATTTTACCTTGAATGCGTTTTCACTATTATTTTGCTCAAAGGGAGGGTACACTTATTCTTAAATTAAACTTAATCATTCCTAAACCATTAGCGTAAATATGCAAACAGCCCGGATGGGTAGTAAGAAACAATGTACAAAAAATAATAGTACGGTGCACTTTCTCTAAATCATTATACTTATAGTTCGTGAAATATGTGAAACGAAATAATATACGTTATTATAGAAACATAAAGGATAAAAAATGGACATGACATTTCACCAAAGAGCATACATGAGATAATAGTTATAGAAATACATTATTCGCTCTGCGCATTTTCAACTCCTCCTTTTTCAAAGCTCTATTAAACATTTTTTTTCGCCTAAGACTTGGAAAATCTTGTTTATTTTCGAGAAACCTAAAACTTCACGATAGTAAGTATCTTAAAGAGTTGGGGGATAATATCTAATTTGGAAATTTACACCAATGTGAAGTACCCTCAAAATAATTTGTATGGGAAAATAAGATGTAACATTTTGTGTTTTTATTTTAAATAGTGCATGGATATGAATGTTAACCAAAATAGTTAGAACCAATTTTGAGAAAAACTATATTTTTGTTCTCTTTTCGTCCTTAAGTAAACTACCCTTAATTTTTGGTTCAGATAGCTAGATCCAGGAACCTTATGAACACCCTGGATATTAAGGGTATGCGAAGTCCACTTTTTCAATTCGAAGCGAACTCGTATCGAGCATATGAAATATTCTCGAAACTGAATCGAAGTTCAATTAGTTGTTAGTGGTCTTAAGCTTGAAAAGAAAAAAAATATTAGGTGGTGGTATTTTATATAACTTGATGCAGTAAAATTACTTGTAAAATAGGTCATCGCGTATGAATATTGGTTTGAAATGTACAAAACAGCTCAAAATGACAGTAATTGACCATAAAAGGAGAGTTTTAGCTTTCATTATTTTCATTGGTGATTTGTTGAAGCATGAATTTTTTTCAAAGTGAAGTAGAATTTGATAGTTGTTTCTAAGTCAACCTCCCCGTTACCGTTGAACCATACTGAACGAAACAAATAGCCGAAACTATTATTAATGCTTTTTAGTGCGGATATTCCCTCACAGATATCATATTCTGAAAATTGAAAAATGACACCTGGACACGGGAATCGAACCCGGGACCTTCGGCTTAGTACGTCAATGCTCTTACCACTGAGCTATCCAGGATTCATCCCGTGCCCATGGTCATTCTTCACTCATAGTTTAAGGCAGAGTCTATGATGGACGTGCGGA
>CABFOV010001296.1:0-31649 GCA_902141375.1 Timema poppense
ACACTCTTCTACACTTTATCACATTCAAGAATATGGTACACGGTTTTTAAGCACAACACACACTGAGTAAAAAAAAACTTCCTTCCACCATCATGCCAGAGCCGGCACTGCGAGAGCAACAGTGCTCTTTCTACCTGGCAGTCCCGCCTTTCTCCCCACCCCCCTCCTATGTGCGCATGCGCACAAGTTAAACACCACATCGCTGGCACTGTGAAGCGCACAGTTCCATACAAAGATTTTTGTATCTTTTTCATACACTGGGGGATGTCTACTGAAGCACTGACATTAAGCTTAAGGACTCATTATATTAAATGTTATCAATAATATCAAGTGGAAATAGAGAGTTCTGCAGTGCCTATACACGGGCTGCCACCGTTTGGCAGTGTAAACAGTGTCTTTTTATTTTGAAAGCCATATTAATATGTTCCTACCACTTTTTAATTAATATTCTTAAATAATACTATAGTAATTTATCTTTTTATAAAGTTTAAAATCATACTGTGACTTACAACATACTGGTCTAATATTCCAAAAAGTAAACTTCAGCATAAAGCATTGGAAAAATAAAAAGCTTAATTTTTTTAAAAGGAAATTAAACAATTTGAACAACTCATATTATTTTAGCCAAAAATTATTTCATTTAAATTATAACAAGGTTTGTTATGCAGACTACTACTTTATTTATTTTGTCAATCACCTGTTCATAATGATAATTTTTGGTCTTGATAGTGTTCACGTTAAAGTGCACCAATATCTAAGAACAGATATACTCTGCACCTTGGTGGAAATGTGCCACTATATATTGGAATTTGGTGGATGCACTGAACATAATTTTTTAGATAAGTAGACTAAGGGCCTGTCTTATGACTACCAGATAAATATTGCTGGGAGGGTAAAGTTATCTACCAGATAAAAGTTATCAGCCACTTTAATGTTTCACACGTCTTATGATCTGAATTTATCTGCCAGATAGCTATCAGTAGGATAAATATATTTCTATGCAGAACACACAAGGTTGGTACTGTTTTTACTGGTGTGCACATGTGTAAAAACCTAGCGAGTGGCGAAAACGCTCAACATTTGTTAAATATTGGCGGATAAACGAGTGCGAGGAAACAGATGGTGTCACAAGAGCGCAGAAGCTAAGTTTTCTAGCAAGTACTAATTTCGATGTGTGCCAAAATGTGGGCAATAGATGGCAACATTAACAAAATTTCATTTATTGTACTAACATTTAAATAATTTGTTCTTATATAAATATAACTCTACAAATAGCTTGTCACTTTATATAAAAGTGAATTTAATGTTCTAACTTTAGATAGTTAGAGCCCGGGCCTGTGCTTACTAAACACGTTAACCAAGATTTTAACCTAAGAACATATTCTGACTGGTGAAGTCTCATTAAAAACGTGTCAATATGGCAACAAGCATTTTAACTTCCACATAAAGTTATAAGTTACTTAAACCTCCCGATAAAAATGTGATGGATAAATACATTTTATCTGGCAGTCATAAGACACACTTTTAACTTATCCACCAGATATAAATATTTATCTACCACATTAACATTTATCAAGGAGTCATAAGACCAGCCCTAAGTTTACTTTTCAAATAAAATGAGTGTGACTTAGAAGAAAGAGTTAAGATGACCAACCTGTCTTGGTGACTCACTGCCTTAAAACTACTCCAGTCTCATTGGTTGCCACAATTACTGATAGAGATGTGGAGTTACCCATTGCTTGTAAATTATATTCACACTTTTTCCCATTATCACTTAATTCTTGATTTCAACTTTAGTAAAAACCTGTAGTCTCAGAAAGTAAGACACAATAAGTCTTCATGGCTTCTGTCTGCCTGGGCATACATGTGAGCATAAACATTTCCAATTCCATTATTATAATCATGTATTCACAAATAACTGAAAACAGTCAATACGCCTGATATCCAATGCTAACTAGTAATGGAAATATATAACCGTTTGATATATGACAATATTACCAACATCTTAAAGATATTTTAATTAACATTTATTACAATTAGATCAGAGAGGTTATGACCATGTAAGAATTTTGCCATACAAGAGATTCAGGCACCTCAATTTGACAAGAGGGTTCCACAGTCCATAAGCTAGCATTCACATGTGTGTGACATTTAAACATACCAAAATAGTAATGAGCACAATCGAAGAGTTCACTCAATTAGTATATGAAACAATAGAGTAAAAACACTAGTAGTTTTTGAGAAAACCAGTAATTAGAATAGTTGCCAAACAAGGCGGATCTGGCTTTCAATAAATAATACTTTGAAAAAGAGGTTTTAAGATGACTACCCTAAAAATAAAATCAATAATTTATAAACCTTGGTTTCAATCTTTCAGAACTCTTCTGGAAGAAATGTGGAACATGCATATGCAATTTATTAAAAACGGCAACAAAAATACATTTTATCAATTAATCACTAAAATTATTAAGTGCTTTTGTTTATACAGAAAGGTATGAGTTTGACCTTGAATGAACACACAATGGCACTATCTTATAAGATACACTATAATCAAGCAAGGTGAGCTTATTATCATTCAAAGTAAATGGAGTGTACCTCAAAAATGGAATGAGGTTTCTTTTAAAAAGTTATTTTTATGTTATTCAGCACCAATTACATAATTTACAAGAACATAAACATTTGATTAAAAAAGCATGATACATTATTAAATCTAGTAAGGTTGATTTTAAACTGTCATACAACTCTGATGATAAGTAAAACGGGTTTTAGAAAATAATAATAATGATAAAAGTGCATCAAATACTTAGTTTTCACTCAATTGTTTCCTTTATAGCCAAACATTGTACCATCAATTTATCAAAACACACAAACCACAATCACAACTATTCAACAATTAACAAAATAAAAGGCAAATGTTAAAACTAATCAACAATTTTAATTGACCACTTGGCTTTCAGCCGATATAATTTGGAGTTTTTTGATGAACACTTTATGAGAATTCTTTGACTTCTTTTATTTGAAAATAACTATTTTAACCAAAGTACAAAGATTAATATAAAAAAAAAATCTTCCCAACATTGTAAAAGATAACATTAAATAAAATTATAATAAAATAAAGGTTCAAAGGAATAATATGGCTCCAAGTAAAAACAAATAAAAAGATAAAATTGATATCAAGTTTAATTTTTCTTATAGTTTTTAGATTAAATATAGGATTGTATTTACATATCAACTGAACTTGGTGACGCAAAAAATAACATAAAACACATTAATAGATTTAGTTTAATTCCAAGACTTTGTTTGACATGAGGATAAGCATTTTTATGCTCTACTTTTTAATTGATCAAATCATTATCATGAACTGTTTCAAGCCTGTGGCTGGGTCAGTTTAGTAAAATACCCCTATATTTCTCTTACATTCCACCAATCTTCTCCTCTCATTTGTCCACCTGCTGTTATTTGCACTTCCCATCTCTTTCTTCGTCTCTCTTGTGATCTTATTCCTACATACTTCATCTCCATCATTCTCTTTGGTATTATTTTCCTTTCCATCCTTTTTATTCCCATGGCCTCCACTGTCCTTGTCTCTCTTACATTTAATGTCAATGTTTCTGCTGCACATGTGACTATGGCTATGAAATATGACCTATGCCATAATTATTACAGTAATCCAAACAATGTATACAATATTCAATCAATATGATTCCAATAAAAAATTTCAAATTTTGAATTAATTTATGGTGTTATATTTGGAAGAAGGTACAGGAAAGAGGACAGAACATATAAAATGAAATAAACACAATGTGGCTTTTACAATGAAAAGAACACAGTTCACACTTTATACTGCTTCCACTGGACAAAGAGGTAATGGCTGCTTCACAATGAAAATCAATCATTACAACCTTTCCTGTACCTTCTTTCAAATATAAGAAAATACCTCAAAGTGAAATGTGGTCTTCCTTAAAGAGATAAAGAAATACAATATATAATTATTCTAAGTTGTTTAAAATTACCCGATTCAAATAATGTTTCAATCCAATAGCCAAAATCGACTGATTGTGATGTAGACATTTAAAATCTAAACTCTTATGTTCTATACTATATAATAAATAATCAGTTCTTTCTTCACAAATGTTAACATTATTTTATATACTTCATTGCTTCACAAACCCTGAGGCATAGGAATAGTATGTGTTAAAGAAAAAAGTCAGGAACCAATGAAAAAATTAGGATTTTTTGTAATATTCCCCATAGACAAATTATTGTTCCTTTTTCATTTCACAAAATTTATCCGCTTCCTGTCATTAATGTATATTGAATTCAACTGTTCGGTTCCTTTTACCTTTGATTTCATATAGGAATTACTTACAAATTTGAAGAGCAATTTAAATGAATATTTAACTAATACTTTAGAAATTATCTGAATAATATAAAACCAATTTAACTTGAGAAAATGCAGTTATTTATTACGATTGGTATACCCCATCTATTGTCAAAAGGGATGCCTGAAAGGTCTTTTTTCTCAACAAAAACCTACAATATAGCACAGCTCGGGAGGGGGGGGGGAGGCCTTTCAGACCACCCTTCCTACCATAAACAGGGGTATAGATAGTGGTTAATGCTAGTAAGAATCAAGAGGTAGTTCTTATCAAGCCTTGTCATGTGATACAAACTTGGAGGAGGTAGAGATGGACTCTTCAAATACCTTTAATCCTTGAGCTTTGGCCATACCACGACTTTATAAAGCCACATATAAGGATGGCAAGTCACCCATTTTTCTGATCAAGTCGTTGTCGCGTAGTATGGCCATCATTATATAAAGATTGAGTTTCCTAGGAACTGTTGACTACTGTGACTGGTGTGAGTGGCCACATGCAACGGCTAACCTTGCACTGGTTCTTCTCATTCCGAGTTGACATGTTTTTCTAGTGAGTGCTCAATCACACTGCGATATTCCAGTTATAGCTTTCGGCAGTCAAGACTCCTTGGACCAGACAAGCTGCTCCAGATTTGTGTTGAATATATTGACTCAAAATATTGAAGACACCAGTCAGAAATATTATCATAGCAATAACATGGACCTACAGTGTGTATGTGTGCTGATTTGGCCGATAAACTTGGCTTGTATTTTTGCATGTAAAGACAAAACTGAAGGTAAAAGTAAATAAAAAATTAATCGGAATGATCAAGATGAATATGCTTTATATAACCATGGGCAGAAAGATCACAAAGATATCCAAATGAAGGAAAATGTTTGGAAAAACACTCAAGAAAGTTTAGGAATTTTTTATTCTTAATCTTGTATTGGCATATCAATTTCACTGTCTCTTTTGTCATTTGTGCTTTATAATTTGTTTCGGTTATAGTGTTGATATAGATCAACAATACCTCCATTTCCAAAGCAAGAATCCTTCATGTAAAATGCTCTCCACTCTATAGCCTAACGAGGAGAACCAAACGTATATGTTGTGAGGAAAAAAACCTTAAAAAGCAATGTCAGCAACTCTTCAAGGCTTTCACAGCCCGAGGATACCCCAAACATATAGTTAACAGTTAAATAAACAGAACCCTACCCATAAAGAGCCTTCAATAAACGACCTTCCAACAACATACCGCTCACCACCCAGTTTTATGAAGGACTAGACAAACTCATACTTATCCTAAGTACAAGTTATAATTACCCCAGCCTCATCACCTCTCACACAAAATCTTCTCTGCAGTGCTACAAGAATCACACTCAAATGCCCCCCTTATTTCCGCAACATTCTAGTTCACCCCAAATTGTCTGACCCAGCCACAAACAACTTAAGGCCTTTCTACCCATTTAACAAGCCGAGATGCAGTACCAGCAAAATTCACCAACCTTCCACCTCATTCAACAGCAGACTCACACAAATGGAATATCCCATGAAAGGCCACTATGACTGCTACACAGAAAATCTTATATATCAGCTACAATGCAATTACTGCATTACTGAATACATAAACCTCACCATAGGAACACTTAAAAGACATGTAATGGTCACTGTTTTGATACCAACCACGAGGACTCTTATAAACCAGTAGCACTTCATACCCAAACACATAATTTAGATTTTGACTCATGCTATAGTACTAGAGTTAATCAAGCCCTCCCTAACAGTGGCAATGCTTCCCAGCTTTGTAGGTGGGAACTTGCTCACCAATGTATAACCAAATCCAGGAACCTCTTGGTCAAAACCTTAGATAACCTTCTCTCCTTTTCTTCCAAGCAGGCCTACTCACACCACTCAGTAGTTTTTATATAAACAATATTAACACATAATTTAATTTAATAATCAAATATATTATAAATACAACATTTTATTCATCTACCAAGAGTAAAGATACAAGTTTGAACAGGCAACTGCAGAATTCAAGCCTAAACTTTGTGAATCAAGAAACAGGCAACAACAGTATCTAAGTGACCATAGTCCATTTGGTGTTGTATCTACTCTTCTGCTGAAGAACGGGACTGATGTACCATGAAAATTACATAATTATGTGTTTTGGTGTTTTTAATTGTGTGTGTAATTGGTGTTTTTAATTGTGTGTGTAATTGGTGTGTTGGCCTTGCCCTGTTAGTTTCATTTTAATTTACAGCCGTTTGACACCATTTTTCCTTTATTTTCATACCAATAATAGAAAATAGAAACTAAATGATAATATTATTATTAATTCCCATTGAAATTATTTTTGATTCTTCAAGAATTTGAGTCTTGAATTTAAGATATCCCTAACAGTAAGGTATTTGAGGATTTGAGGGTTCCATCCCTAAATTTTTTTACAAGTGAACAGTAATTATAATGTAGATAATAGAAGTGATTTAGTTGCTAAATTATTTGGCGAAGCTTTGTAGTAGGGATGTGCGAGAACAATTTTTTAAATTCTAGACTATCTCAAGACAGGAATATAAAAAAGTATCGAGATACGAGAACAAGACGAGAAACCACCCTTTAAAAGTATAAAAATGTAAATTATGTTTATTAAAGTAAATATATATTTTATAGAGTTTTTTTTGACATTTGAGCTGGCACTTGCTTTAGATTGTCTTATAGTTCATTCAAACACTCAAGAAAGTATAAAAATGTAAATTATGTTTATTAAAGTAAATATATATTTTATAGAGTTTTTTTTTACATTTGAGCTGGCACTTGCTTTAGATTGTCTTATAGTTCATTCAAACACTCAAGATATAACTCATACACATTTAAAATGCAATTAATAAAATGGTGTTACATAGTTACAATGAACACCATTTATAATTTAATTTTTTAGTGTATCATTTTATATTGTCAAAGTTTATTATTGAATAACAATATTTATAACCAAAACACTTCTTAACTAAAGGCTGCTTTTTGGGGAGGAATGCAGCCTATTTTTTGACTACTACGGTATAATTGGAAATAATAAACTCCTGGTTTGGTTTTTAATTGCTTAACTTTCGAGACAAGATCGAGATTTTTTTCTCAAATTTTTGAGTCTAGCACATGCCTACATTGTAGTCTTCATTCCTTATAGAGAATTAAAAAAAAGGAAAAAAAAATCAAAGTTGAAATTGACAAATATTTGAAGCTGAGATGAAGTTTGTAACTGGCTAAGAAAACTGTGGCCAAGCCAGTTTAGTTTAATACCATCTTCTTCTGTCCTCCCACCATTCTTACTCCTTTACTCTAGTTCATTATTCTCCTCTCGCTTGCACACTTGCTGTTATCTGCTCCTCCCAACTCTTCCTTGGTCTCCATTTCTGCCTTTTTCATACATACTTCATCTCCACCATTCTCCGTGGGATCCTTTCCTTCCTCATTCTTATTACATGTCTTATTTTTAATAAATTCTTTTCCTATATAAAACGTAAAATTAGAACTTTGACTTGGCTTTGGGAATATTTCACAAAATTTGATTTTACTTTATCAAATCAAAAGGGAGGACATCACATTTTCCAACTAAGTTTATTTTTAAAGTTCTCCTATATGTTCTTCGTCACGTTTTATACCTTATTTGAAACCAGAGACAAACAAGACAAACCTTATTTTACTAACAGTCCTGACTCCTCTCTTTTTACACAATAAATGTTTGTAAATTAGTATATGGTGATTCTGCCCAGTTATAATACTAAAGCAAAAAGGAAAAGTAGTATCAATTTTTAAATTTCCATGATTATTTGTCAATACACACTTTTCTCTGACATTCACAACAAACTATATGATGCAAATATGGAAAATGTATAGTTTACAATGAGATGTGTAGTTCCCTTATCTATGGCAAGTATCATCTGTAGCAGACAATTATAATCTTGATATTAAGTGAACGTTAAAATGCAGTTAGATATCAAATGTAACTGTCCTGTATGACATGTTGAACTTTGAAGGCTTAAAGTAAAAAATCTATAATGGAGTTCAGTGGCCATTAAAATGTCTGAATGTGTGGCTAAACTTTCTTAGCCCCGAGCTTCATTGGGCCGCCTGTAATCCGTGTTGCTCTTCGCGCCTCAAGTTCTTTCTGCCTCAGAAGTTTCTTCTCTTCACGTTTCTTACGGGCCTCTTCAAGTCGATTTGATGCTACAAAATATCAAAATAACAATATGTTCAATATAAATGATAAACATACAATAACATATGCTTTTGTGATCAAATCACTACCACAATGGACTGGATTAACATTGAGGGCGGGATTTGGGTTTTAATCCTAGCTGGGTAACCTGAGCTTTTTTTCACTTAAATAGTTTCTCGCTATTCCTTCATCCAAATGCAAGTACATTTCCTCTAAATTCAACCTTACTTATCCCTTTCAGCATTTTGTAAATATATGGCTAGCCAAATTGAGTAGTAAGAAGTGATGCACAACTAAACCAACCAAAGTTAAAGTTACTCTATGATTGATCGGATATGCAATAATATGTCTATTCATTGATAATGCCACTATTATCTGTTTATATTAATGTTTTATTTGACTTATTTATTGCATACTCAGAAGTAGAACCTCACAATAAAGATTTAAGAAATGGATCTTAAGGGAGAAAAATATGGATGTAAGAGTGGACAAAAGTGCTACAAAGTGATGTGGAAGGGAGCAAGAAGATATTGTATAGTCCAAGTGAGCCAAAGGAGGAGGGAAAACAGGAAAGAGGTCCGAATGATGGATGTGAAAGGAAGGATAATGAGGGGAGATGAGAAGGTAAAGAAGCTTTGGGAATCTTATTTTGAGAGATTGTTGAACCCTGTGGGGGAAGGAATGGTACGGGAAGAGGAAGAAGAGAAGGAAATTGACAGAAAGATGGAGGAGGAAGTAGTGGACCTAACCTGGAAAGAGGTAGAAGAGGCCTTGTAAAGGATGAGGAAGGGAAAGGCACCAGGAGTGGACAAACTCATGATAGAAATGATAACAGCAACAAGAGAAATGGGTCTACGGTTGTAGTATAGAGTAGTAATGGCAGTGTGGAGGGAGAAGAAAGTGTCAGAGGATTGAACAAAATGTATTATAACCAATATTCAAGAAAGGGGATAGGAAGAGGTGTGAAAATTATAGAGGCATAACACTGATGTGTCAATGCGCGAAAATATACAAAAAGATTCTGGAAAGGAGAGTGAGGAAAAGCGTGAAGGGAAGATGAAGCAACCTGAGTTCAGAGAGAAGAGGTTGATGATAGATTTAATATTTGGAATTAGACAGTTGATAGAAAAGAGGTGAGTTTGGAAAGGATCTGGTAATGGCATTCATGGATTTAGAAAAACCCTATGATAGTGTGGATAGAAAGAAAATATGGAAAACAATGGAGGTGGTGGGAGTAGAAAGAGTAGTGGCAATGAGAGTAAGGAATATATAAGATAATAATGTGAGTTGTGTAAAGACGGAAAGAGGGTGGACAAAGGGGTTCCAATTAAAAAAATGGAGTCAAGCAGGTAAGTGCCCTTTCTCCATTACTATTTGTAATGGTGGTGGAAATGATAATGAATAGATTGGCAAGCAAATCGAGTGAAGAGAAAATGAAAGCAATGATGTTTGCAGATGACTTGATGGTATGGGGGAAAAACGTAGAAGAAGTACAGGAATAGTTGCAAGAATGGAATGAGGAGGTGAAAAAGTATGGAATGAACATTAGTATGACGAAAAGTGAAGTGAAGCTGATGATAAGGCAGAGAGAACAAGGCCAATAAAGGTGATAGAACTGGATGGAGTAGATTTGAAAGAAGCAAAGAGTGAAGTATCTAGGTAGTGTGATTGAGGCAAAAGGGGGCAGCAGAGAAGATATAGTGAGATGAGAGCAGCAGCGAAAGTTTTTATACAGGTGTGTAAGAGACCTACTATAGAAAAGAGATGTGTCCCTAAAGCATAAGGAAGTGTTGTATAGAACATACTTCATACCCAGAGTAACGTATGCAGCAAAAACTTGGACTTTGGATAAAAGAGAAACAGGGAAAGTTGAGGCCATGGGAATGAAGTTTTCAAGGAGCATGTTAGCTGTCACCAGAAGAGATAGGATTAGGATTGAAGATGTAAGGTTTAGAGTTGGGGTACTGGGGGTTCATGAAATAGTAGAGGAAAATAAGATGAGATGGTATGGACATGTAATGAAGATGGAAGGGGAAAGGATTTCAAGAAGATTAACGGATATGAAGTATGTAGGGAAGAGACCACATGGAAGACCAAGGAAGAGATGGGAGGAACAGAGAGCAGCAAGTGTGCAAGTGAGAGGAGGAGAGTGGAAGAGAATGCAGATGGAAGAATGGTGGAAGGACAGAGGGAGATGGCGGCATTTTACTAAACAGACCCGGCTAATGATGATGATGACGATAATCTATCTAATAGACTTCCCAAAAATCTGACACTTTAGCTCAGTCAGTAGCATGTTTGCCTACTGAGCTAAGGGTCCCAAGTTCGATTCCCGGCATGTCTGAAAATATATCATTGGTGAAATGTGGATTTACCCTTTCATAGTGATGAATTAATGGCCGAGGACTGGATGTTGTAGGCCTACTTTTCCTAGTATTAAGTTAGATTATAATTTATAAGACATATGACACAATAATAGGGCTAGGATGCTGGCAAGGGAAAATATATGACTTGAATAAAAAATTGACCCAGACCACAGGCTGGAAACAGCAATGGATGTGAGTAAAGCCCTTCCAAAAGCTCAATCCATGTTTTCAAAACTTTTTTAATCCAAATGTCAAAGCTTGTTATTTTAGTAGTATAATGATTTGAGAAGAAAATATTCTGTTAAACAAAACTTTCATCCATCTATGTAGCTAACCAACAATTTTTCAAGTTTGTTAGTAGATGAGATGGTAGAGGAAGCAAGACTGAGATGGTATGCAATGAGGATGTTGGAGTACATGAGATAGTAGAGGAAGCAAGACTGAGATGGTATGCAATGAGGATGTTGGAGTACATGAGATAGTAGAGGAAGCAAGACTGAGATGGTNTGGTCATGAAATGAGTATGGAAAAGGAAAGGGCCCCAAGGAAGAGATGGGAGGAAGAGATATTAGAAAATGTATGAATGAGAGAAAAATGATAGAAAAAAAAAAGAAAGAATGATATAAGGAAAGTGGAAGAATTTTACTTAAATGAGCCAGCTACAGATTGTGAACAGTTGATGATGATGATGATGATGAAAAAGTTTTCTTGACAACAGAAAGTTGTAAACACTTATGATAAATCTTTTTAACTTTATGTTTAATTAGCAAGTATAAAACAAAAACTATTGACAGCTTAATAATCTACGAACTAGATATGATGAGAGTATTTTACAGGAAATACACCTACATTAAGATAGAAAGTGGGTAAGACCATAATACTTACTGACTATTGAAATTTACAGTTGATGGAGATCATGTGTTATTCAATCAAATAATAAAAAATAATAATGGTATATTGAAAAATTAACTTTGATTAAGCGTACCACTGAGATATCCACTACAGTTGTACATGATTTAACTTTGTCTAACATCAGTCACTTGAAATGGTTGAAAAAGACTAACCAAAGTTGGTCTTCGATGTGTATAAATATGTAGAAGAAACTATGTTACCAATCCAAATCTTTATTTTAACCATACATTTCAAAGTGAAATCCCAGAAAATATGGTAAACATAAGTTTAGTTTACTTTACTACATTATTTCCCAAGTTACCTGCTTTGGTGGTTGAATCTCAGTGGAGTGTACTAAGAGCAGGTTTTCTATAAATTGTCTTGTAATTTCCTTCTATGCAAATGAGGATACACTTCCTATAAACTTTAATCATCCATAAGCTATCAACCTAATTAGTACAAATGCATACAATCTGAATGTATATTGAGCGGTTTTGATTAAAAAAATTAATTCTAGGGTTCTAAAGAAAACAAAAATATTTCTTTTTGATAGACTTTGATATAATAAATTCAGTTAATTGTCAAGTCTGACACATAATCATGTTGGATTAATCCATCATTAAGCATTATAAAAGCTCTAAAACAGCTTACAACTTAGAATTAAAAAATAATATATCTTTGAATCTCAAATCTGATATTTTCTTGAATCCAAAGACTATGAATGTACTGACCCAAATATAAATGTAATAACTGTACAATAAACTTATAAAATATGTCAACACAAGTCAATGTGATTAATGTTTTTAATAGCTCAATGGGAGCCGACGATCTCACAAAACCATCATCGATACTGTATTAAAATAACGAGTGTTTTATGACCTTGGGCACAGGATGAACCTGGATAGTTCAGTGCTAGAGTGTTAGAGCAAAAATTGCAAAGTCCAGGGGTTGATTATTATTTTCAAGTGTCATTTTAAAACATACATTTGGGAAGAGCACATAATCCGTGCTGAATGTCTCTTAAATTAGTTAACTACAGAAATTACTTGATTTAGTATTTGATAAAAAACAAGTAGAGTCCACTTAAAATAAACCTCTTCATTCTGTTACTGCTAAGCATGTTAATATTGTGTTAAAAATAGAATTGGGTCAAATTCACTATTTTATGAAAGTGAATCACTAAAAAAATGATAAAACTTAATATAAAATAGAAATGGTAACAATTGTTTTTTATGTTGCACTGACTAAAACATTTATACATTCAGTTCAGGGTTAAATTAATGTTTTGGGTTTTGGGTCTAAAGTTTTCCCAGTAATAATAATATTATGTTGTGGCTGAACTTTCAATAAACAGTATTAGTGTTCTAAAATTAATTTCAACCTAATTTCAGGGAATTTTTTCGCGCTTCTATTATTATTATTATTATTAGCAGCACTGCGTCTTACTACCCGTTTGGGTTATACGCACTTACGCTAATGTGTAATAGTAGGGTGATTGTGAGATGAAATGGAGGACCTACAGTTTAACGTGGAATCTGAACCATGGTGGAGGCCTGGCATTCCCCATATTCACAAGATGTCTTATCAGAGGTGAAGGAAGGGTTTAGTAATCAGATAAATCTGTGCCGAGACCAAGGATTGAACCCTAGCTGCCAGTTCACTCTTTTAAATCTCGATTTTGATATTTTCTCTAAGATTCATTGGTTCGAGGATTTGAAGGCCCTGTTCAAAGTATTGTCATCAAATTATTAAAACTCACCTCCATTAGCATCTCCCAAAGGTTCCCATTCTGTGTCTTCCCAGCCAGACTGACTTTTACTGATTCCCTGTATTAAACAAATAGAGTTGTTACTATCAAAACTAATAATTTATATTTTATTGAGTATTCACAACTTTCGTTCTGCCTGTACTCTTAAAACTTAGAACTGATTTTGTTTTCTAGAAAACTGGTTCTGGGTTCTTTGGTGTTTTGTTTCTAAGTTTAAAAAAGCTATTAGATAAATACATAATTACAATGAAAATTAAATAGCTGACATAAAAATTGTTTTTAATTTTTAATACATGATCTCTATACCATTCATGCCTAGTGGCCCATCAGATGGCTTAAGATTAGTTTGTGTGGAATTTAAAATCAATAACTGAACTAATAGAATTCTCGACATTTTAGAACAGATCCAGCAATAAATATTAACTTTACTTTAGATCCATTATTGTTTCCAGCCTGTGGCCTGGGTCAGTTTGTTATTCAAGTCACATGTTATCCACTGCTGGATGCGTAGGCGTGTTGTAGCTTCATATGCCTTATAATCTAACTTAGACTAGGGCAGGCACAACATTCAGTCCCTTGCCATTAATTCATCACCGTGTGATGAACATATTATTTGACCATGCCATGAATTGAGCCCGGGACCCTTAGCTCAGTAAGCAGAGACACTACTGTTTTGTTCTGTATTTAAGAAGGTACAAAGATGGATAAAAAAAAGGAACCAACACCATAAACACAAGATGGTTAGTGAGAGAAGAACACAATTTACAGTTTACATTGCTGCCACTGGACAAAGAGGTATCCATTGCTGCTGTCTAATATTGTATGATTTGTGATGTGGTGCTCATTAGAATAGCTAGTTGCCACAGAAACACAACACCTTAGACTGTGTTTCCCAGTACGGGCGGTACTGGGAGTAGTAAAATTGTGATAGGAGGGTTCAGGGTTTTAGGCATATTAGAGCAATAATTTTATGTCAGTGTTATGTACTGTCCATCTGGAAACCAGCAGCTATTGATTGACAATTTAGGTCTTTTGACAGGCGATGAAAATTATATTTGATATTGTACTTTATTTTTTAATAAAAATGTATAGCTAGATTTCTCATTTTTATTTATATTTTCCCTGGGTATTTATATTTCCACTAGTTTTCGAAGGAAATTATTCAAAATTTATAAAATTTACTTAAACGTTCATAGTCATTGTTTAGTTTGAAATAATTAAATCTGAACTGTACAATCTAACATGAATTTCAGGTTATTATAGCCGATTTCAGTATGTTTATTATATTTAACTTGGGGCATAAAACCTAAGCATCCTAGGGTGTCTACTGGACTATAGTTTTGAAATTCAAGAATATGTTATTTAAAAAAATCCTCTATATATGAAAGGCTGGGTATAAGAACCAAACAATCCATATTTACAAAGTATTAAATGATAGAAAGTTAGGGTCATGTCTATCATAATTAAAATTTTTTACTTAAAGAATATTCAACCACATTGACAGTGAAAAATAGCCTTGCAATGAAAGTCTATAGTTGTTCACAACAAAGATTCTCTTTCTTAGAAATAAATGTCATGCTTTATTAAATATATAAAGTTCATGTAAAAAAATATCTGAATACAGTTTGTCTATATAGGTTCATACTAAGAATGGGACTCTTGAATTATTGAGGATATTCGAAGATATGAGATTCAAATTTTCTTTTCTTTAAAAAGACCTATTAAGTTTGATTTATCTTTCTTAGCGCTATTATAAAGGTTACTGGTTCTATAGGCCAAAATAATGATGGAGGAAATCCAACATCCAAACCAAAGACTATTAATTTACCACTTAATGTGAACAAAGTCAGAAATGAAGGAAAAAATCCTACCCAGGTAGGAAAGTTAGACACGCGTGCTTGTAATATTTTCTAAGATTTTAATATACATTTCCAAGCTATTAGGCAATAATTCTTTGTATATTAAGAAAAAATTACTTGGAAATAAAGATGATTGTAATTACCTTACATGATTAAAAATTAAGATGATAAAACCTTCAAACAAAGTCTTAATTAAGGTGAAGACCAAAATTAACGTTCAATTACAAAACTTTTTCAAGTTTTTCATTTCATGTTCTAACACTTCTACCTATTACTTCACTTCGTGCAGAACTGTTCTTTATACTCCCAATGTTATTTTTATTTTTCATTTTAAGTCTACTTCAATCTTTTTCTTCTTTTCAATAGCTTCATTCCTTATTCCCACTATATTCCCACTATATTCCTCGCAGCACGAAATTGTCATATTAAGAAGTCCCCCAGCTATATTGACTGCCTCTTAAGTTAAACATTGAACAATAAGGTTGTCTTCATGCAGGTTTATAACCAGACATTCTTTATTCACAGAAAAACTTCGCTCAACAGCTGCAATGCTATGGAAGAGAAAAAAGTATTTTTGTAGTAAAATATTGCAGCTCCTGGGATACAGTTTATTTTAAAGATATATTCATAAATAACTTATAAAGCCGGTCACCACTTGATGTGAAACCTTTAAGGTGGTCAATAACTTTTTGCTTTGATACAAAATCCAAGTAGTCGCTTTTACAGTATCAGCTTGCACGCAAGAAAGTTGTTTCTTTTCTAGTAGAACTTCTAATGCATAAGTTATCCTATAGTTCCTAACAGATGGATTAATCATGATTGCAGGAGAGAGATAGCTAGCACCTTTGACAATTTGGTAGGAAAGGGGACACTTATGTAAGTTTTTTGCAGATATATTTTTGACAACCTCCTCAGAACTGAAGTATTTTGATGTCTCTAATGCCTTTCAAAGCTGATGATGCTGCAAACTCAATATCTACAGTAGGCAATGATTTTATGTTGAATTGTTTCTTCAAATCAATGAATAACAATTTTTTTTAAAAGTATTTGCTGAATTATTTACATCATATTTTATAATTCTGTTTATCAAGTGCTCGAGTAGTTTACTTAGATCTGCAAACATAAATGGCAATAAAGGTTGATTGCTCTGATATTCAGTGAGCAATTTCTCCAATTCAAGTAAAAATGACACCATGAAGCCCAACTTTTCTAAAGTTCAGCCTTCTCAAAGTTACTTAATGTTTGAAATTATCAAATTTTGCAGGATTCTTGTTAAAAGAATAAACACACTTTAAAAAAAAAAATAAGGCTCTGTCTAACAGCCATGAGTTTTTTATTCACCTAAAAGAACAAAACTTCAACAGGAAAAGAGATGATTCCATTATTTTTTGGTAGTCTGTACGTCTCGTTGGAAAACCTTAATGTGTCGATGACATATCCAAGTTATCTTTATGCATTTGGAATTTCTGGGTAATATCACTATCGGAAAACATTCCTTTGAAATGTTCATTACATGCAGAAAAACTTCCAGCAGAAGAATGTGCTCACAATATTTCAGCACAAGAAACTTTAACTTCGGCAAGTAAACTCTGAATAGAACAACTAGGTTTAGTTTCAAGTTTCAACTACTTCATAGTCATAAGCTTTAGAATGTACACCTTCACTATGTAGACCTACATACGACACTACATTTTTGGCAGCAGGGACCAAGTCAGCTATATTTTTTCTCCCACTAACAACGTTCACATTATCAATATGCTTTTTTCCCTTGGCATGAGATCGAATTGAATATACTTGCATACTACTTATATCAAAGTTTGTTTTACACAAAGAACAATATCTTTTAGCTTTATGGTGATTCACTCTTTGAAGCCAAATACAATCTGTAAACACTGTACTTAAAAGAAGTTTTTATGCAGTTTACTAATTTCTTCTTATAGACAAAGGTAACAAAATGAATAATAGGGATATGTAGAGTACTCACAACAGTAAAGCTTGTGAACTGTACAGCTTTTTTGGGGAGATTGGGTGAAGTGAAGAACAAAATAAAGAGGGTATTATGCCAATGGAATGATAGTGTACACAAAACAGTAATTTATTTCTTCCCATAGCATGTAGAGGAGGAAGGGGGTAAGGGCAGAGACTATGAATAAACATGGGAAACAAACATCCTCACTGCAAGGCCATCTACAAGGTCAACTCCCTATGTACTGTACTGTTAATGATGAACGGACCTAAGATCTATCAACCTTGACGTTCCTAGTTGTGATGAGTGGCGAAGTATAGCAGACAAACTTTAAATTAGGAGTAGTTCCACAACATGGCGACTTAAATGAAGAATTTAGGAGAACGGAAGTTTTAATAATCTTTTATAAACTATTATTTCAATATGTGTTAAGTAATTAAATCTCTTTGTACCTTTTTTAGATATGTAATTTTACCTTAATTTTTCTTTTATATCTTTTATTTTAAAAATGCTTAGTCTTCAAAAATTATATTATTGGTCCTTTTGTTATCGTGAAAACGAACTTATCTCTGATTGGCTAAACTAATCTCAGGATTCCCCGTTCAGAGAGATTTCCTTTTGTCTCGTTCATTCTCTGTTTGGATCCTATTAGAGTGAGACGTAATTTTTTGTTCCTTTCTTTTTTTTAAATTTGAGTCTAAAATCTTTTCTAAATTAACATGTAGTCTTTTATTTTTGTTTATTTCTTTTTTGGGGTTATGAGGTAAAGTTTCCGTGTATATTTTTTTGTTTAATTATTAACTTTTAGATTTAGTATTATTATGCATTTTTGTGGAATTCTAATGTAATGTAGAGATTGTCAACCATGTGGCCTGGTTCCTTTTATAATATGGTTTTGCATCAATCGACATCTTATAAACCACGCATTTTAAAGTTTAATAGAACAGGGGATTAAATATAATGTTTGAAGATGATTATCTTTGTATTAATTAATTTTATTTTTGGTTTTCTCTGTTCTGCAGGAGATATCTTTTTTATACCTTAAACAAATCGGTAATGTAGTAAATATAAATGTTCTCTTTTATTTTAAATTAATCTTTGTTAATCTTTTATTATCTTTTTATCATCTTAATCTTTTATTATGTTTTTTATTACTTTTTGTTTAATAAATAATACAGTCCTTTTGTAATTGGGTTATGATTTAAAATTAATCACGTGGGAAACCACGTGTGTTTAATAAGTATCTTAACCTCCTTTTTTATTGATTAATTAACTATTTACTATGCTAATTATCTACTTATGCTCTCTTTCAGTCTTGGCAGCAGATATACCTTTTTTTAATTAAACTTAATAAGTGTTACTGGACACCTCTCAATGAGGCGATCAGTACAGTACACTGGATATCATTGCTGATGGAACTGCATGTTTACTATTGGGAAACAGCGTTGTTATTCTCTTGTTTTAGTGTGGTCAATCTCCTCTCAAATATAAGACAAGTTTTGCAATGCTGATTAGATAAAGTTGCCAGTAGCTACTTATTACACCTGCACACCACCTTCAGACATAACTGAAAGTGAGGAGATTTGGCAACAGATGATTGAGAGTAAGCAAAATAAAGCTTTTCTCTATAAGACCTGTAGTTCCCTCAGCAATGATGTTAGGTATAACAAACAAGACGGACAAAGAAAGTGGTATAAGTAGAATGAGGCTATTAGTAGTGTTCAAATGATAAATATTAGAGGTCTCAACCAAGTCAGAATATGTTCAAGTGAGAAAGGAGAGAAATGGGAGAAATTAAAGGAGGAAGAGTGGTGGAAGGATAGAGGAAGCTGGAGCCATTTTACTAAACTGACCCGGCCACAGGCTGGAAACAGATGATGATGATGATAAGGGTTTCCTAATGTTGATGCAAACTGCCATAGCAAAAAGTTTCACTCAATGAGGAGAGGATTAGTATTTCCCCCCAGTATTTGATTACAAATTTCAAGTATATTTCCAGTATTGGTAGACACCCTGGCCAGGCTAAGAAAAGGTTGGGAACCACTGCAGATCACCCACTCTATGACTCAGACAATTGGTAATGTTACATAAGGAATAGATTAAAGTACTAGATAATAGACGCAGTCTGCGAGCTCGAATTTGTATTCAAGTCAAGCACAAAAGAGCCCCTCTAAAAGCTCTCAAATATAAAGTAAAGTGAGCACCAGATTTTTGAAAAGCTTTCAAGTATCAAGTTGAAGTTTGAGTTCAATAAGTATGGAGTATTATAACTTGATTAAGTTAATAATAAAAGTTAGTTGTGTATTACATTAAAAAAATACATATACATGAATTAAAAAAACTATCTTTAAAAAATAGGGAGAAGGTGACGTGAGCACTTTCCAGAAAAGTGTGAGGGACCTAGCCTAGAAAGAGTTGGAGGTGGCAATGAAAAGTATAAATGTTGGAAGGCGCCAGGAGGTCATGAAGTAAGTGTGAAAATGCTGAGAGCAGCTTTGTGTTTAATTTTAATCAAACATATATTTCCCCCCTTAACTCCAAATAATACTCATACATCACAGGAGTAAACTATGAGGTTTCACTTTCGATATGGTGTTCAGAGAAAGTGCCACTAAACGCAACCCTACACCCGTTGAAGCCATGACCACAGGGTGTAGGCAGACTCTTGTGATATGTGAGCGACAGTTGTGTTAGGAATGGTACACAACAGTTATGCTGTTTATGTTATTAAGTCAGTGTGACAAGGAGGTTGGAGTAGGTTAGTTTCCTTCTCTTTTGCCTGGTTTTTTATTTTTTTTTATAAAGGCAATAGTACAAAAATATAAAATCACAACCAAAGAGTGACTCACCTGAACCCTATTGCTGAGTTCTGGGAACTCGTCTTTCCCCTCCACCTCATCCCAGTTGTAGGTACTGATTGACTTGGCTGATGAGTTCTCGACAGGTGCAAACTCTGTAGCTGCCCATCCCTCGCTAGGGCTGCTCAAATTACTGGGTGGCGGTGGAGGGGATATCTGAAGCAACAAGTGAGGTCTGGGTGATTCATAACCAGGCCTATGAGGGAATCACAATTATCCATGGCATAGGAAGAACAAGATGATTATATATCATCTTCTTGCTCTTTCAATCCTACGGATAGTTGTGGTTCTCTATTATATATAAAATAGCTTAATAAGTGTTCAATATTTAGATATAATTTGAAACTTTCGCCTTGTTTATTCAATCCTCTTATCCAGGGGCTTGGGAACTATGTGAGAAACTGAGGCGTTCTCACAGACGTCCCAAGGACATCTTGGATAAGCAAGATGTGATAACAGTGATTAGTGTGAGGCTCTCTCCCAGTCCCTTTCATAGAGTAATGTCACCGCACATATCTTTAAGCTGTGTACAGACAGTGCGAGGCGGTGCGCTTCGCACGCCTCACGACGCATGCTTCACTAAATAGTTTTGATCAGCACATGCTCACTGCGAGCCATTAAACCATCACGCACAACACACGTCAGTAGACAATATGGCTTTATCACAGCAAAAGGTGCAGATTGCTGCCGCTGCGTACATTGTGCTGCACTCAATTATAAAAGAAAACAAACAAAAGCGACGGCCACGTTGGTAGGTTAAAAATTTATTTCAGGAAAGGTTGGGAAAATGGGAATATACTCTTAGAAGATATAAGATTTGAGGAAGATGTCACAAATTTTGTACATATGTCGACTGAGGATTTTGAACATCTATTGGAGTTGATAGATCCTGCAGTGAAAAAAATAGTGATACGTACATGCGAGTGGCTATCAGTGTTAAGGAAAGACTAACAGTTACTCTGAGGTTATTAGCTGCTGGTGATTTATTTACCAGCTTACAATACCTGTTTCGTATATCGAAACAAACAATATCAGAGATTGTTCCAGAAGTTTGTGACGCGCTGATTGAAGTGTTATAAGAATATATAAAAGTAAGTACATATCAGATTATAATTCAATAATAACTTTAATATCTGAAAATACCTTTAAACATATTGTCAACAGTTTGTATTCAAATTTTGAAATAATCTAGTATTGTTGTTTATTCAGAGTTTATGAGCTCAGAATCAATTTGAGAAGTAGGTAAAGGGAGAATAGGTGCCGTGTATGTAGGTGGATAGGATGTAGTGAGTGGTAGAGTTGAGGATGGACGAGTGAGGATTGGGGGTGTAAGGGGTGGGAGAGTTGGAGTGGAATTGGAAGGATAAAAATAAGGCGACAACATGGTTGACTTTGTATATGATGGTGATGATGATGAAGCATGTGAACTATAGTAACCAGCAGTATAATATCCTTGATGAGTGTCAGCGAACCGTCCAGTATCTGCCTGAAACAATATGTCCAATATGGCCTTTTAGACATAAGGTAAAGTGTGCAAGTCATATTTCCGCAGTTTATTTGCTACATGGTTCCCAAACGACGTGTAGTGATCATTGGGCTCCTCCAATGTCCTCCTTAAGATATCATATGCACTCTTCAGCATTCTTTCATTCATTTTTTCGTCAACTGCATGGCGTTTCCTTGTTCGTTGAGATGGTCCTGCTAAAGAAGAAGTTGGTGTTGAAGTAACTGCACTGTGTGAAGTCGATGTTGTGGTTGTGCCCACGGTCAATTTACTAGCGTTCAAATTATCTTGAGTCTTTTCAAGAATATTTTGTACATTCTGAAACAATGATGAACTTTATACATTTTTGTTTTTATTTCAGGTACCCTCTTCAGAAGAACAATGGTTAGAAATTGCTGAAGATTTTGAAAAGATGTGGAATTTCCCTCATGCATTGGGCGCTATGGATGGAAAGCACGTTATGATACAAGCACCGTGGCACAGTGGAACTGAATTTCATAATTACAAAAACTTTTTCAGTATAGTATTGTTAGCTTTAGTGGATGCAAACTATAAATTTTTATATGTCAACGTTGGGTGCCCTGGTAGAATATCAGATGGCGGTGTCTTCAAAAACACACAATTATATTGAAAGTTATAAGGCAAAGGAATGAATGTACCAGAACCAAAAATATTAGAATTTCCGTGTGCTATAGAAGTTCCTTACATGGTATTAGTAGATCAAGCATTTGAATTAAATAATTACACTATTAGAATGCCTTTGGTTATAGCTAGTTTGGTATTTTGAGTTCTTAGGAAACCAATATTACTAAGACCAGAGAAAGCTAAGAAGGTTGTTTTAACAGTGATGTATCTACATAATTTTCTATGCAAACGATCTGCCTCAAGGAATATTTACACACCACATGGGACATTCAACAGAGAAGAAAAAGGACAGCTCATTCCAGATAGATGGAGGAATAACGAAGAATCCAATACACTACAACCTATTGGTAACACACCTAGAAGAGCAGGCAACACGATCACAAAAATACAACAACATCTAGCTGAACATTTTGCAACAAACAGTGAAATGTCATGGCAAAATAACTATTAAAATTAGTTACGATATATTTAGGGCAAGGAATTCAAATAATATTTTGTACACAGTACAATGTACACAGAGCTATTGTAAAACACAATAGATAAGTAAGTAAGTATTGGTTAATACTACGCCTTGTGTTCTTCGATAGCAAAGCCAATTGTAGGTATAAATATACTTAAATCGGACATGCTATCTGTCATGTTACTTGGTATGTTTTTGTCCATAAGAAATCTAAACCATGTATACACAAACCATTTTGATATGTAGATATTGTCTGCACCTGAAAAATAATGTTGTATTTGTGATTTTAATTAAGGTAGCAATTGAAATGAACGCCAAATTTAATAAATGCTCACCAAAATATCTTAGCAAATTTTGAATGTACTTCGTATATTAACTATATGTACAGTACAAATACATTAAATTATGATAGTATGAGGCTTCACTTCTTTAATTTGTAATACATACATACCTGATCCAGTAACTCTTCTCTTTCTCTCTCTTGATTTCTCCCGTCTGTAAGAGCCCAAGAGCGAATTGACCTTTTTTTTCAGACGGAAATTTCATGCCATGCATCCTCTCTCTTAATTTTAATATAATATTTCGAACTCTTTGCATCCCGTAATAAACGATTACTTTCATAAAGTCGAATTACTTGATGTAGAGCGTTGTTGTCGTCTATGGTGCGTGTGAAGTGCGGAGCAAGGCAACAACAGACCCATCCATACGAGGCGTTACGCTCACAGTGAGGCGCCTTTGAGCATGACTAGTTTAGTGACAAGCACAGGGCTCGCAGCACATTTCATGTCCGGACAGTGCGAGGCGTGCGAAGGGAGCTGCCTCGCACTGTCTGCATGCGGCTTTAGAAACCTATATTCAGTTTCATTCTTATGTTATTCTTTACTAATAATAATAATAATAATATTTCTCTCTTTTATTTTCAGAAACCTTTTGTGTAAAGTGACAATTTGTCACTTTAAGGTATGGTTAATATCAAGGCGTAGCTTGTGGTGTTGGTATTTTATATAATTTTCTCTCATGTTTTTATACAGGAAGCATCATAGCACACTTTTGCGAGCTGAGTTGAATAAAACCACAAAATAAAAACTAGTAAACTAGTATGAACATTACCAAACATGATTTTGGACTCCTTTACTTTTATCTATGTTAGATATATTCTAGCACTGATCCCAACATAAAACTTGTATCTCCTAATAATTTCATTTTTAATCACATTCAATGTTGGAAATATGCGCAGAGAAAAAAACAACCAATAACACATTTTGTTGTAAATGAAAGAAGATATATGAAAAAATAAAAGAGAATAAACACAGTATGGCTTATACAATGAAAATAAGAACACATTTTACAGTGCTGCCATTGGACAGAGAGGTAATGGCTTCCTCTTTAAGAAAATCGATCGTTATTCCTAACTAACTTGGCCAGGTTTCATTTCATCGAAACATTTCAGATGGGAGGTTTTCTTATAGAGGAAACTATTTAAGACTACCTCTGTCTCTCTAAGGAAAACTTCTTTTCACTTTATGAAGCAAATAAAAAATATTTTTCCCTATAAAAGATGAAACCATTGAAACCTCAAGGATTCAATAATTTTTAATTTTATCATGAAATTTGTTTTAAAACTCTAATATCGCTTATTGGTGATCCAGCCCAAGATAATTACAGGGAAAAGAGACCCCACGACATTGATTTATCAGTTGACTGACTGCATAAATGATATAATTAATACTTAAGAAAAAAATAAAAGCATTATTTTCCATAACAACGTAAGAAATGATGATGATGATGATGATGATGATGATAATAATAGCCTTTATTTATCTGGCGAAGTTAAGGCGTCAGCCTTCTATTCCACTTAACCAGTGTTGAATAAAATATACACTATTACATTTATTGAAATAAAATTAATAAATAAATGTTCAAATAAGTAGAAAAACATGAAAAACATTTTCATGCTCATTCAAACTCATTTAAAGCTCAAGTAGTTTCAAGAACTCGGTTTAGCTTATTAGACAAGATAAATTGCTTAACTGCACACTTGAAGGGGAGTCTAGATGTTAGATGACGAGTAGAGTTATCTAGTTTGTTCCAAGCCTGTGATGCCAGGACAGTAAAAGAACGAGCGGATGTTTGAGATCTATGTATGAGAATATACATCTGTAGAGTGGATTCTGTCTGATACAGTAGCTCATATTTATAATATTTTGTGAAGCAATTCAAATAAATGTAGCCTTCGCCTTTGATGATTCTTAACCAACTCAGTTTATTAAAATACTTAGAAATATGGTCATGGTGTTTTGAGTTAAATATGTATCGAACACATGTGTTTTGTAGTCGTTCTGCTAGATCATCTCTTAAGTCATTGTATACTACACCACAGTAGTCAAAGTGTAGCATTATTAAACTCTGGACAAGGATAATTCGTACATTTTCTGGGAGAGAATTCTTTAGCCTTCTCAGTGAATGTAAGCAGGCATACACTTTCTTGCAAATCGAAGTTACCTCATCTGTCCAATTAAGATTTTCATCAATAATCACACCAAGGTTTTAGGTAATTGATGTCAGTTGTACTGTGGCTACTCCTAATCGTATGTCAGTCAGCAGGGAACGGTCCACATTCAGTAGTAATCTGCTTTTTCCTATAAGAATGACTTGAGTTCTATCAGGATTCAATTTAAGTCCATTTTTTTTCAGACCAATCATTTATTGTAGCTAGGTCAACAATTATTCGTTGTATTGCTGTATTTATTGAAGAATGGTCAGTGGAAATATATATTTGAAGGTCATCTTCATACATTTGATATTTACAGTATGACATTGAAGAAGTAATATCGTTTACATATAGAGATAAAAACAATGGCCCTAAAACTGAGCCCTGTGAAACACCAGCCTCCACTGGGCGCCATGTTGATAACGTGTTGCCTATCATAACACTTTGCTGGCGAACATGCAAATATGATCTCATCCACTGTATTCTGCATGGAGAGAAATTAAATAATACATGCAATTTTGCTAGTAGAATATTAAAATTCACAGTATTAAAATATTTTGAAAAATCTAATAGTAGAAGAAGTGTTAGCTCACGCCTATCCATGGCTAGTCTTATCAACGCGGTACATGTACTATAATGTGATCTGAATCCTGATTGATAGGCAGTTAACAAATTGTGTTTGTTAAAGTGTCGATAAATTTGTTGATGCACTAGGAATTCTAGTGCCTTAGAAAGGGACAGAAGTATACTTATAGGTCAAAAGTCATATACATCGTTTGCTAGTCCTTTTTTAGGTACTGGCATAATAAGTGCAAGTTTCCAAAGTGCGGGATACTGTCCGGTTATGAGTGAAAAGTTGAATAAGTCAGGTATTGTTGACATAACATTTCTTAAAATTGTTTGTATTAGTAATATTGAAATTTTATCTATACCCTATGCTTTTGATTTTATTTTCATTATTGATTTATATACCTCATGATGAGTCAAATGGGCAAAGCAAAAAGTACTGTCATTATTATAATTACTTGCATTGGAGGCATAAATGTCGTTTATAGTTTGTATTCTAGCTATCTTGTTAGTTAAATTAGGAATGTGAAGAAACTCTTCATTTAGTTTATTGGGACTGATATGCATATGAGTGCTTTTGGGTAGGATATGTCCCACTCTCATCCCTCGCAGTTCCCTACATAGTTTTTTGGGTACTCGGATAGTACTAGAGAATGAAAGGGAAAATACCATTTTAGCTTTCCTAATGGCCTGGGTACATTTATTACGCAGACCTTTATACTACTAAAAATTTATGTTGCCTGTAAGTGGCTTGATTTTTGATTCTTGTTTAAATTTTGCATATGTTTGGTCACGTCTCCTCATCAATAACCTAATGTCTTTAGTCATCCAAGGCGCAAGTGGTCTACTAACATGTCAAGTTTTTACTGACACATGTTTATTGTACAATTCAAGGATTGTATCATTCAACCGATCCTGAGATCCTGTATACTATTATTAGTATAAGACTGAGCTACTGGTTCCTCCTCCAAGCTCCCCCACTCCTTAGTATTTCGGCCATCTGTACCCTTCCTGTTCCTATATTATTTTATTACTATAAGACTGAGCTACAGGTTCCTCCTCCAAGCTCCCCCACTCCTCAGTATCTCGGCCATCTGTACCCTTCCTGTTCCTAGTTCCTGTATACTATTATTACTATAAGACTGAGCTACCGGTTCCTCCTCCAAGCTCCCCCACTCCTCGGTATCCCAGCCATCGGTACCCTTCCTGTCCATCGCTCTGATAATTGGAGGTGGACTGCGCGGCTCTGACACATTCGACTGACCTGTCTGGGCCTGAAACATTTGACATCAAATATTTACGATAGTTAGTTACAAGTACAGCCCTGCCTTTCAGTATCTTTGAAGTCTTAAGCACATGAGATTATTTGTGGAGATGTGTGATAAGGTTGGCAACAGAATTATATAATATATCATAACACAGCATGATTTTAGAGCTTGCAAAGCTTTGACTTCATTGAGAGTTTTGTCAGCTTGGACTTATATATATAAAATTTCAGCTTTAACATCCATGAGACATTACCAATAAAAATATTGAAAGGTGAAATGTGCATTTATGTAAATTTGCTGTCATCTAGGTTATATATATATGATATATATATGATCACATGAAAAAAATAATTTTGTAATATAATTATATGTTGAGATATCTAATTGACTTCCAGCTTAAGCCAAACTATGATAACACTTTTTTTATAAATATATTTATTTTTTATATAACATAAAACATTACAGAAATATATTTAAACTTTGATTCGGCTTGGCAATGAGACAAAAAGATGGATTTTGTACTCTTTTACATATTCAATATTTATTTTAAAACATAAATTTAGTGTTGTTAGACACACCGCCAAGTCAATTGTTTGAAAGAATATATCATATTTGAGATTGAATAATTCACTCGCCAGGGAAGAAAGAGCAATGTTGCCTATTTCAGTAGTTTTTATTTACATTGTTGTTTTCAGTCAATGGCCTACACCAGTTTTTTATTCAAGCCATATATTTTCCATTACCGGCTTGCTAGACCTGTTGTAGCTTCACATGCCTTATAATATAACTTTTAGACTAGAACAGATACAGCATCCAGTCCCTGGCTGTTAATTCATCACCGTATTACGAGACAGTATTTCGGGAGCAGTGTGAATGTTTTATTGGTCCAGGGAGCTTCATCAGTGGGGAAGTTATGGGTTCTTGGGGTCAGTTCCAAATAGTATAGTATATTATTATTATTTATTTATTTTCATTGAGTTTCACTTCTTAGCAAGGTTATACACACACAGGGTTCGGCAGAAACAGCTTATGCTTTTAAACAATAACTACACAAGATTCCAATAGGTAGCGATGCCACGCTTGTTGGGGATAGTAAGACCAACCTTGAAGTTTAGTTTTCCATGAAGCATTGGAGTGTGTGGGACCATATCGCCTTGGTTGAATTATTTATTAAAACCAACTCCATCACTGCTATGCAGCGATACTTTAGGCGACAGTTTGACCGAAGGGATGCATCATCACACAACTCAATCCATATCTGAGTTTCAAAATGACGAGAAGAAGGATTTGTTAAGGATGAAAAACCACAAGGTAGGCCAAGATCTGTTTGAACAGAAGAAAATACTGCTCGAGTGTTAAATTCAATCACCCATAGTCCAAGACAATCAATAGAAAAGCATGCTACTGCTCTCAACCTCTCAGATTGATCTGTTGGATGGATGGTAAAGGATTTAAAATTCTATTCCTATAAAATTCAAGTGGTTCATCTACTCACAAATAAACATAAGGAACAAAGAATCAACAATTCTAGAGTTCTGATAAATTTACTGAACAAGAACCATGACATGCTGAACAATATCTTTTCTTTGGATGCTCATTTTCACCTTGAAGCAGCAGTCAATAAACAAAACTGCCATTACCTAAACACAGAAAACCCTCAGGAAATTCATCAGTGGCCTTTGCATAGTACTAAAGTTACAGTTTGGTGTGCTGTGTTGTCTTTTTGAAAAATTGGGCCTATTTCTTTGAAGGGGATGATGGTCAAACAGTAACAGTTAATTCTGATCGATGCACAAACATGATTTAAGACTTCTTGGCACCAAGAATCAACACTATCCCACATAGCTCACGTCAACTTGGCTACCATTCACAACTTGTTCCGAGGCCGTATGATTTATTGGTTTGGTGACGTGAACTGGCGATCCTGTTCTCCTTACCTGTCTCCTCCTGACTTCTTTCTTTAGGTTCACTTGAAGGGCTTAGTGTACAATACACGGCCAGCCACAATTAACGATATAAGAACACACATATTCGAAGAAATTCAAACCATAGCCGAGGATATGGTGCAGCAGGTGATGATGAGTTTAATAATAGGTTACAGCAATGTGTGCAATCTAATGGAAACATCTGAAAGACAGTTTTAAGACGAAGAAAAGAAAAGAGGAAAAATAAAATTTCCTTGCTTTGTTGTGTTAAGATATGGCATTGAAAATGTATATCATTGATGTGATTTTTTTAATATTTATTTTTAAAACCTGACAAGTATTTCTGCCGAACCCTGTATGAAATTATTACCCTAACGTCTTAGGGAGAGTGGAAAATCATTTAGGAAAAATCACCCTCAGTATGCCCAAATAGAATTATCATCCCCATTCCCCATCAGTAGACCAGTTTATTGCAAGAGCAACAGCTCAGACCATTCAGACACTGAAGTAGGTCAAATAGTATATTGGAACGGCCTTAAAATCTAATCACTATGTGTATTTGGGTCAATCAATGAGACACTAGCGCAAGGATTACTAACCTCTTTTTTGGCCAAGACAAACATCAAATCAACAGACGATAAGCATGGACACCCATGGGTCTCTTTTTGAGTTAAACAGTGCTAATGTATTGATTTAAATAAGCGCTAGATTTAAACTATGAAGATTGTTGGAAAACAGGAACGTGCTGCCACATCACAACGAGGAGAACTTAAACACAATCAAATGTCACAACATATTTCTGTAAACATAAATGTCACAACATATTTCTGTAAACAGAAATATGTAAATGTTAAATACTACTAACTGTAAAACAGTTGTAATTTGTTGAATAAATAATCTATCTTTAATCCTTTGTAAAAATAAAATAAAATAATTCAAAATTAGAATATATACCCAAAAAGACACTCAAACTACCGATGCATGCACACACATACATGTGCACACACATGCACGCTGTAACTTTAAAAACAAATGTTTGTATTTTTTTATTTTATGTTTTTATTTTATTTTTTATTTTGCAAAGGATTAAGGAATGGGTTTAGGTATATTTTATTTTACAATTATTAATCACAACTTGTGAATGTGTGTAATGCCAGGCCATGGTTCGGATTCCATGTTAAACTGTAGGTCCTTCATTTCATCTTACCCTATCATTACACATTATCATAAGTGCATATATCCCGAACATGCAGTAAGACATGGTGCTAATGATATTGATATTGATGATGATGATAATAATAATACTTTACAATTTTCTTAACACCACATATTTATCCTCTAAATCCCCATCAGTACTTATTGTTTTTTTAAACCAACATTAAACTCGTTAGTTACAAATGTATCTGTAACTATCTCAAGCGATTGTTGAAGCTTTCTTTTCTCAATTTGAATGTCATTCAGTTGGAACTGCTGAAGAACTAGTCATCGCAATTCAGGGACCGACTGATCTTTTGTTTCTTCACTTTCATAATAATCAAATATTGGTTTTGTTTTCCTTATTTTGGCCCTATGTTTGCCTTCAGCACTTACATATTCACTTTGGTCGTTGGTTGTTCTCGGTTCAGGTTTTGGTTCGTCTTTTGTATTCTTACTTCTTTTTACACCTGCCGATAGGGCACAAGGTACTTTACTAAATACAAAATTTACTTCCTTACTCATGAGATCAAACAAGTATTTTCCCCAATCTTTTAGTTTGTTTAGTAGTTTTTTTTACCTGACTAACAGCGATTCCCTTCCCGATAGCATTACTAAGCTCTTCAGTCAATGTATACATGGCAGTATTTTTTGATTGCACTATAGATGGTATTTTATATTTTTCTAAGACAATTAAATACTTGCTAACTATTCTTACTAGCAACGCCCTATCAACATTCTTGCTGATCTCGCCTTAGTCAATATCTAGCTCTTCTTCTGAAGACATGACACCAATAATAGTGCTTACTCGGCCACAACAACAGCCAGACTGATTACTGAACACAACAGAAAGTGAGGTAAATGAATCATGTGGAATCTTTCCTGTTGAGACATGAACAGCGATGCCTGTCATCTTAGAATTTACAAGGGGCTAGTTCGTACTATGCGGTTAGAATATACTAGACATTTCTGGACGGCCCTAGTTAAAACTACCTAATTTTAGCCAATCCTTATGCACCTCATTTTGAGAAAGTGCTAAAACTAGTTAGTAAAAACTACCTTTACTAGTTTTATTCACTTCACTCGTTTTCGCCTCAGCTGCTGTTATTTTTTTTTTCAAAGAAACTCCGTTCTTTAGTAATTAAAGCATTACACCTGGTTTCAAAATGCCTCTTTAACTTGTTCTGTTGTAGTGATTCATTCCTGAGTACTTTACCACATCCAACCCATTGTGGATTTATTGACCCTCGATCCTTGAGAAATGTGAAACCCACCTTTAAGAAATCATCTTTATACTGATGGCTCATATTTGGGGG
>CABFOV010001296.1:42319-68866 GCA_902141375.1 Timema poppense
TGAGAGTCAGGCACACTATCCTTTCCACCAGCCCCACCTTCAAAGTGAGAGTCAGGCACACTATCCTAGCAAAACACGATGTAATTGTATATATTGGTTGCCCGTCAGAGTAGGGTTAGCTGTATGTAGAGAAGTGGGGGAAACGTGACGTGATGGACCTGCAATGTATGTGTACCAAAAGCACAATGTAATGGACATGCGATGTAATAGTGGTCTCCTGTCATTAACAAGCAAGGTGTGGTATTATGTTGTCCACTATAATTTTAGGAAGAAATTTTTATTTTAAAAACTTTGTCTAATTTCTGTCCAAAAACTAGATTTCAGGCAAATTAAATAGTACTGTATTGAGGGCATATTCAATCAATCACATAATCCTCAGTTTATTAGTAGTGGAAATAAATATTAGAATACACAATATATTTATTTGGCAGTAAAATAATTTCTTAAATCAATTAATTGAGGAGAACATTTAAGGGCATTTAGAGGTGGAATTAATCTTTTTACATAAGTCAATTTAAACATATCACATAATAATTTGATTCATGCTAAGAGAGAGCTCAGCATTTTTTTAAATATTACCTTCTTTCAAAAGCCTCAAGTTTTTGAACCTGAAAACTCAAGTTGCCATAATGATTGAACAAAATTATTACAATTATTGTATATTCTTAGTTTATTTGGTTAGTAATGCAAAGATAAAGTAGAAAGTATTCTATAAGGAAATATTATTGGAAGCTTTTAAGTTTTAATATTTTAGAATAATTTTTTTGTTTATAGTTAATAAAACAACTGAGACATATTTCTTGAATGTCAATGTTAGTGACTTTCCATCAATGTCGGTGGTTGAGAGTGGCTTCCTATAACATTACCACATTGGCATTTTTAAAGTTATTAGATCAGCATAGAAGAGAAGATTTGATTGTTGTGCTACAAACATATTTGGTTTTGCTATGAGATTTATGTTTAGTACTTTCTTTGCAGTGGACCTTGTTTTGCTGATTTGTATGGTTCTAGAAAAGTTCATTTTGGTATAGCTATGGCATAAAAGTTAAGAATGTTTAAAAATATTATAAATTTTGTTTACATAATGTAGAAAAGTTCATTTTGGTATAGCTATGGCATAAAAGTTAAGAATGTTTAAAAATATTATAAATTTTGTTTACATAATGTTATTGGCATGAAATCTTACCTGCACTGCGCGCAGGCGGAAAAGGATCTCGCATAGCTCGGATGAAGGCTGATATAAGAACTTTCTGCCTTATTTGAGGGTGCAAATGCTGAGCTATTTTACCAAGACAGACTGTAGTGTTTGTTCTGATTCCACCCTACAAGTAATAAAAATCTATAAATCAATATGCATAAAAAAAGTTAATGCAGTTCCTTGTAAAGATGGCCTATTTCATTTCTTACATAAATATAAAAAGAGTGAAGTGCAAACAATACCTGATCATCTTTAGCCTGAAGTCTGGCAAAATGCCTCAAGACCTCAACATTCAAATTGTTGTAGTTCAACTTTGGTGCGAGATGAATCACAGACTGAAAATTTAAAATAAATAAACGATATTAAAATGTGACAAGTAGCCTAAAGTGTTCTAACACATACTTTCTCCTTATTTTATATACTTTTATCCTATTAAGAAGAGATGTTTTGTGAAAATTTTGTCTAGTGAGATTATCAAATCAATCAATTATTTCTCTCTCTTAAAGCAAAGTCCTTCTTACACTCAATATCTGCCAAACATGTAAAACCAGTAACCTATCCCTATATAAGATTGATGTTGCTTACCTTGACAGTGTGCTCCCGCACAGTAGAATTTGTGTCCATAAAGCCGTGAGCTATCTGTGGGAAGATCTGTTCATTGACTGTGGCTGCCTGGAGATGGCCTTCAAAGAGTAAGCAAACACCAATCTATATACATTCATGGTTATTATCAATTTGGTTTGAAATAACACTTTACAAAATCAGGATAACTGAGAACAGAATTGTTTGGAAAATGAACAACTTTAAATACCTACTTTTGACACAAGCATTAGCTCTTAAGTTTTTGAAACAAAACCAAACCATGAGTAAACATTTAAACATAATAAAACTAATGAAATAATTAAACTAAAGAAGAGCTATATTAATATTTATGTAACCAGTAGAAAACCAATTACCAATGAAATGTTCCAATTGCTGCAAGAGACGTATCCTAGTGGCTCGATCAGTTGATGCAAACAATTTCACTACACATGGAACTATTTTCTTTTGGTAATCTGCCTCATCCAATAAACGACCCAGCTACAAATCAACCAATCAAATAAAGCTTCAAAACAGGGTCGAAAAAACACCTCATTAATACAAATTAAGTGATGTCAAATTTAAAAAAATACAGTTAACTAAAGTACTTATAAAATTTATATTTTTTATACTAAAAATATAACTTCTACACGTTTTAAAACGAATGCTAAAACAAGAAGGCTTAATTTCTTAACATAAATATTGAGAGCCTAAATTATAGCTCCCAAGTCCCAACAAGACAAGGCAGGGAAATAAAGACTTTTTGTAAAGGTTTAATATATTCTTTCTATTAAAAGTAAATCAGTAGTTTCTCTCCACCCCTAACACTCTTACCCCTTCCCAATTTCTCTTATTTTTAAAACTACTTTCTAGTGTCAATGTAATTATTTTCAAAGCATGGTTTCTCTTGAAGAAGTTAAGATTTGAGATATTCTTAAATTTTGTAAACCAGGCAAATATATTTAAATGGATTTGAATGTCTTAAGTATGGAATTTTTATTTTAACAAGTCTTGTTTATGTGTTTTTAACTGTCTTTGTTAAAATCTGTGGTGCAAGAGGTTCAAATGAGATAGAGCATGGTTATACTTTGAACAAACAGTTCAATTCCTTTAGCTTGGTGACATTCGCTCCACTGTAAATATGAATAATATGCATTGGCAAAGCATCAATAAAAGCAATTACGCCGTTTGAATTTATATATCTGTGTTAAAGTGGTTTGTCCTTAATGAAGGCAATAAAAACTAATCAAGGAAACATACTAGTGATTCGGATTAAACCTGACCTCAACTATTTCTTTGATAGGAAAAAAATCAACTTTACCACTGACAAATACATTATTAAATATTATATTCTACACAGTTCTTTGGTGCTGACTGACAGCTCACAGCTGACAGCTAAAAGCTTTGAAAAGCTACCAGACCAAATTATGTATCCATATGCCGAACCATATGATCTACAAAAACACGTGTTTAGCAGCTGTCACTTCTGACGGTCAAAATTTAGGTATTATACCTATTTGTTGACTGTCAGAAGTCAGCTGTGAGCTGTCAGTCAGCACCAAAGAAGCCATGGGGCTACTTTTTTGTAGACCTTCATGAATAGTATTTAAGTCATCAAATAAAGAAGTGTACAATTAATATTTTGTGTGTCCTTTTTAAGGCTTTTATTAATTTTAAAATTCCAAAAATTCCAAACATGATTCATGTCAGATAGTTTAGTAAGCTAGATAAAAATTGTTTTATTTATTTTTGTTTTAATTTTAACATAGGAGTTTTATAAGAAATGTATTGTTGTAGTGAGGCTTAACTACTCTTGATTTTCAAGTGAGGCTCGAGTGCAAAAGGCTTGAGAAGCCTTGCTTTATCTAACAATTACATTTTAATCATTTTCAGGTGTTTTTACATGTTACATGCTGTCATTGTATTATAATTTAGTCAACTTTTTTATATATTGTTTTCAATAATCATTTAATATTAATTTATATAGTTTTTTACAAACATACTGCCTTATTTGATATTGATAGTTGATTTTTAATTATAAATCTTTTATCTTCCATTCCTACTCAAGAAACATAGAGTGCCACGTGAATACAAGCTCAATCTCTGTGGGACACTGAACTAGCCAGTTAACCTCTATCAATATTCTGCCTAAAGTAACCCAAAAACAAGATCTGATTAGGCTGTTTGTTTTTTAACAAAAAGTTCTGAGGGCAAATCTTTGAACCAGTTTAAGGTGAGGCTAGTGGGAGATGGAGAATACAATACAAGGAATTGGACAATTTACACAGAGAACTGAACATTGTGTACATCATGAAACCCTGTAGAGTTCAATGGGCTGATCAATTAGGGAAAGTGTACGACACCGGCATTCAAAAACTACAATGATCACCCGAACAGTAAGAAAATTCTCATAGATATACCTAAGAGAAGAGATGGGCATATGGGTTGCACAAGGACAGTGACAAAATATAGAATTAATGACAGAAGAGAGCACAGGACATACACCACTGAATGAAAAGTTTTGTGGCAATGTGTTTTACAAAAAGTAAAGTTGAGCTTGTGTATAAAAAAATATAATTTTTTATTCATAAATTTTATACAATGTACTCATTTTAAGCTTGTCTATGACAGGTTGATAATAATAACCGGCCTAACCAAACCTAGCCATAAATTTATAAGCATGGAAGGTTAGGCTTTGTTAGTACAAAAGTAAATTTATGTCAGTTATTATATAAGAAAGTGAACTATGTTAATTTTATTAAATGAATTATAATATTTTTATGAAAAGGCCACATACAATTGGCTGTAGCTGAGAACTAGCCATGGAATATAGATGCCAACCATGTCCAAGGTTTATCTAGTAACTTATGGTAATTGAAAACTCAAATTTAATTGGGAACTGCCTCCGTTTCAAAATAAATGGGATGCCAGGGTCTATGGGAGCCAAATCGATTGTCAGTAAGAAACATTGATTCCCATGAGATAATCCTAATTCAGCAGTTGCATAGATTGCCTTTAATACAGTTTTTTCAATGTTAGGCAGGTTCCATTACATAAGCCCTGTTTAGTATTAAAGTGCCCAGGGAACATGACTATACCACCTATATTTAAGTTTAACTTGTGTGGCAGTATTCCTGAGAGTGTTAAACTGTTTAAAAACGCTACTGGATAATACAATTACCAAATTGTGAACTTAAGGCCAGTTGGATTTTTCTCATTCATCCTTACAGTTGACTGAGTTCGCTCTAATGTAACAATAGACCTTTCCTTCTAAAATACTCAATATTGACACATTTATTTGAGCTACCTTACTTAATTATTTCATGGGTATAGAATGGCCACTCAAAATATCAGTTGGGCTCAGTCCATTTCAAAATGTTTCATGAACTACCGAACAGTGTCAGTATTTACACCTGCATTTCTCTGATATTTTCTTTAAAACTGTAACTGGTCCTGTAAAGCTGAATTTTCACAATCATGTTATCAGGGAGTATGATTATCTCATTTCCTGGCAAAGTCATCTATGAAGATATCAAAGAAAGTGTATCATTGCTTCTTAAAATCGGTCGATGAACAGAATACACAAATGAAGGTACGAGGTGACCTTATGTAAACCCTAGATACCAAGTTTTAGCCCATCAGTAAAATAAATTTGGCTCTAGCCCAAGGTACAAACATACATACAGATGTCATTGCGAAAACCACCTTTTAGTTTCATGAGATCATGAAACGTTAACATGTATCAAAATCTCGAGTTAGATTTTTTTGACGATCACAATATGTTCTTTCTGAGGTGCTGAGAGAAAGTAAAAACTATGAAATCAGGTCATCGCATAGTAATATGCAATTTCTATTATAGTTTCTCCTTGATTTTGAAGTGCAAATAACATGTTGAGGGATTAAAATGACCAATTAAAATAAGTTTTAATTATGTAATTTTGAACAGTCTGAAGGTTTGAAAGTTTTGCGCACCTTCAAGGGTTTCCTCTACAACTTGAACAATTTTCAACTTTTCAATTCGTTGAGAAGTACTAAAAATCCTCTGGACAAATGTAAAGACATGTACAGCAGTCCCCATTATACGCAGTTTAAAAATAATGAAAAAGGCCCTTGAAAGGTTTTGTATTTGAGCTGAGTGGCGCCAAAGTGGTGATTGTTTGGAATGTACAGTTAGTATGTAATGACGTGGTGTGCTGCTTGTCATCTCTCTCTCCCCTCAAGGTCAGTGCTCCCATGCTCTGTAATTGTCTAGCTTTGTCTATTTTTACAACTTAGTCACCTCTAGCTATCGATCGCTGTCATAGCTCTGTGCTGTGTACGTACATACATAGTCTAGCAAGTGTATTTCCTGTTAGCGTTTTATTGAGTGGTGTGACATTTCGTTTAGTGTTGTTGTCGAGTTATTGAAAATGTCACAAAAACCCAAAGAACATTCAAGTGCAAATACTAAAAAATGTGCAAAAAATTCTCTTTCATTGGAGATTAAACTGGAAGTTTTAAAACGTATCGATAAAGGTGAACGTGTTGTAGATATTCAGCGAGTAATGGGTCTTCCAGAGTTGTCGTAAAGAATGAGCAGATCAAACGCAGATTCAATTCATATAAGTGTTGAATCTTGAGCGAATTTAGGTGTTGCAAGAGTAGCTACATCAAGATCAGATGCAATGGAAAAGATGGAAAAGCTTTTGTCTACCTGTATTGAACACCACAAACAGCGGAATGCGCCTATTTCTATGGCAATCATTCAAGAAAATGCTAAACGTCTTTATGCAGAATTAACACAAAATATGAAAATCTACCAACAGTTAATGCTAGTAGAGGTTGGTTCAACCGTTTTAAAGCCCGCAACGCTTTTCACAGATTAAAAGTTATGGGTGAGGTTGCTTTTCCAGATAATGAAGGAGCTGATGAATTCAGAGAAACATTTAAAAATATTATTGCAGAAGGTGGTTTTATGCACAGTACTTATTTGGTTGTGTATTTCGTCAATATAATAAAATTAATTTGAATAACAAAACTGCTTGTTTTTGTTACTTAACTCCTTTTAACGTATAAAGTACTGTAAGCCTACTTGATCAATATCAATACATACTAAGATGTATGACGTTCTATTTGCTGCTACTGCGCTAGGCTAAAAATAGTCCCCGTTATACGCGGTTTCGCTTTACGCAGCACTTTGCCAGAACGCATCTATCACTTATAACGGGGACTACCTCTATAGAGACCCCATTATACTTTTATTAATATGGATATAGTTTAATCTAACCTTTGAATTTTTATATATTTAACCTTTTTTTATTAACTTTGCATAACCTAAGGGTGTGCGAGTACTTGAAATTTCAAGCTGACTTTTAGGAGCTGCTTGAACTCGACGATTTTTACAAGATTCGAAAAATTTGTGTACTCAGAATTTTTTGATCCTTTTCCCCAAAATTCCTACTTAGATTAATTTTATTCAATTTTAAGATATAATTTCATACTAAATACCATCCCACAACTCCTTTTGTCTAATTAAAAAAATCATTTAGTTATATTAAATTTATTTAAAAATTAAAATTCGGGTGATAGTTGATTTTTTCGCCAAAAAAAAAATCATTACAAAAGATATAAATTTCTACTAATTTATTGTTTATGCATGGATCTATTACAGAAATTAAGCTGGAAATATTTCTTGTACCAATAGTGGTCTATACCACTCAAAAGTGAATGAAACCATTGAGTTTTTTCCCAACTTTACTTGAAGTGAAAAATCGCTATTTACACACCCCTGACATAGACATTGAGTATTAATTTACTTGCTAATTAATGTTTTACATTTTGTTTTAAAAAAATATTTCATTAACTTTATTTTACCTTTATATGGATGCACTTTTATACCCCAAATATAATGATTTAGTTATCCTGTGGATGCTGTTTTGATTTTCTTTGAAAATTTGTTTTGTGGTCAATTGTTTGGCTATTTTAGCATAGGCTTAAAGTTAGTTGAATCTGAGTTTCAAGTTCACCTTAAACATTGGCATCAAAACAGCAGAGCCAGCGTCTCCGTACTCGAACGCTGTAATGAGCTGGGGTAGTATCTTTTGCCTACAGATATTCTCAGGGAAGTTGTCAAGCTGGGGTGGGAGTGCGACAAAGAAACGATTCTTCTCTCCTTTGTCTTTGATCTGAATCTCCTCTAGGAACAGTAGTGTATCCACGAGATCATTTTTGAAATAGCCGCCAAGTTTTCGACACCTTGTAATTATGTCAGCAGGGTTTGGTCTTGAGGCAGGGTTAGCTCCCACCAGTTCGCAATAAACAGAACTCAACTGCTTGGGAATCTGAAATAAGAATTTTAGAAAAAAAAAAACCTTGTTTTTATTCAAACAAAATAGGCTCTATTAATATTAAAAAAACAACTATTTTTGATTGTTTTTAACCAATGCTTTTTAGTACCTGCTTGAGTTAAATGCATACATTAATATGGTAATGAAAAGGTGAGTCAGATATAAATTTGGATAAAATATACCTGAATTTGCATAAAAATATAGCGGGGAACCATTTAGGGGTAACTACCCACAGCGCATCTGACTGAGATTTGAAACCTCATCTCCACATCATCAGCAATCCAGTCCAGTTACCTGCCTCGGTGGCTTAGTTGGTTAACGTGCTAGTCATGTTAAGCTCAACTGCTGAGGACGGGGGGATCGAGGTTCGAATCTCGGTCGGGTGAACTGGGGTGTGTGTTTTCCTAAATGGTTTTCCACTCTCCCTCCACGCAAATGCGGGTTCACTTCCTCTATTTCAACCTTCCTAATTCCTAATCCATTAGCGTGATTAGTACTTAAAGCGTAAAACCCGAATGGATAGTAAGATGGGGTGCTAAATAATAATAATAATAAACAGTCCAGTTTGAGAATGAAAAGTTATATAATTCAACCACCAATGCGAGTAGCGATTAATCAAACAAAGAGAAATATAGAACTTACATAATAATATTAATAATAGGCAATAAATAGTCTCTACAAGTGTAGGCCATGTACTGAAACCTGGTCCTCACAACCAAAATGCTGGGATAATATGCCTGAACGTCGAATTATTTAAGTGATCCTAAGTTATTTTTTCTTGTGACCAGATCATGTACTATGTCTATGCTCACCAGATTTGCATGCTTGTGTCCTGATCGCGCGTATGCCTTTAAATGAATACCCATATTATGTCACTCTTCTACCAGGTGATATTAATAGGACTACTCAAGATTATTCTTACCTGAAGTAATATTCATTAATGCCAAAACTAACAACTAGCAGCTTAGCGCATTTAAACTAAGGAGATTGGATGAGAGTGGAAAATAATATTGGAACAGTCCATTTGGCAGAGGTTAAACCCTGCATTCCAGGATTTGAATTATGGTCTAATAATCACTAAGAATAACCCTGTTGATTTCAAGGGTACTGCATTAATTTGGTTCAGAAACTACCAACAAAATACAGCCCAATGTTCATAGGAAGAGCCTTTTCCAACAACTACTAGATCTACTTTCATGTATTTATATGTCAAGTAATGTGATAGACAGCTGTTACTTTTGATATTATATTAGCAATACCAATAAAATAACACTAAATCATATAGTGAAATGTTATTATTGTTGACCTAAGAAATTATGTTGGTATTATTTAAAAGGTTTGTCCTACCAAAATCCTACTGTAACAACCACATGGAAATATGTTTCAATATTATCTTAACCTACAACCATACTTTCTACCTGGTTTCTGCAAATAGGACACAAACAAACAATGACATATTTATAGTTGGTAAAACTAAGAAACTACTCGCTTGCTTGATCAAAAAGGGAGTGACTTTGGGTCACTAATATAAATAATGTAGCCTGATGTTTTGCCGTGGCAGTCGAGCTGAAAGTATATGTGATGCTTTAACACTACTTACATTTTCAATGTCTCTAAGTGCTGACTGTTGAGGCAGAGGTCCATTGAAAGCTTCCCATATGAGACAGCCCAGCCCCCACATATCTGTAGAGCTGGAAATATTTTAAAGTAACATATTAAAGACACAGTGCCTATATTATCAATGTGAAAAATTTATTTTATTTTGATTGGGACATTAATTTTATAAACAAACAATTTTACTAGAAAAATATTTAAACTCTATCTTACCCAATATCTAAAATAAAAAATCCAATCCTTGAATTTTAAAATTTAGTTTGGATGAATATTATTTTTAACATCATGTCTTACTCCCCTTTCCAAGTTATACTCATAAGTACTAATAACATTAAGTTTTATGGATGAGTAAGGTTGAATTTAAAGGAAATGTATCTAAATTTGCATGGAGTATAAAACCATTTTGGGATAACCACCTCCAATACCACTGACCAAGATTAAAAACCTGGGTTCTTTGTCATCTGCAGTAGAGTCTATTGCGAGAATTACATCTTAGACCATTTGACCATAAAATTGGGTATAATTATTTGAATAATTGAAGGGAATAAAACGCAACTAAATATAGTATATTCCCTTAATAATTTATTTACAGAGACATGCAGTTCATAACGTATATATCAAACAAGAATACTCATAAGATTCCTATTGATGAGCAAATATTGTAGGTTCTCAATTATTCAGAAAGCATGTGTACTGTTGAAATGCCTACTGAGAACGTTGTGAGGTAATACTGTTTAAATAACTTAACAATAACTACACTAAAGGTCAACTTGAAGCAATTTGGACACAACTGAGTAGTTGAGAGTTATTTTAAAATCACACCATTTACATTACACATATTTAACAACAATGTAAGCTATACAGTTTAGTGTTATTTTTGATGGCGATGAGCCATTGAAGTGTGTGTAGAGGATAATTTATAATTATTTATTTAAAAAATAATGTAAGCCAGCAGTTCTCAAAATGGGGTACACAAGCACCTTAAGCAAGCAGATCTCAAGGAAAAATTGGCAACATAACAGGGGAATTAGGGTTTTCCCTAATTGTTGGCAATTACCGTTATCTGGCTATTTCCACGCCTCTTTCCTGTATTTGTTCTCAGCTGCAGATGATTTCTGAGAATTTTCATCCCTCTACCTAACATCTTCTACATTAGCAGTTTATTATGTCTTTCTTAACAACATATTTCTGTTAGAGTGATTTTTCATCCATGGTGTACATAAAAATAAGTACCGCAATAGGCTAAATTTGGAGCCGGACCTTCGCTTGAAAGTTTCAACTGGACAAGCAGACATCAAAAATTGTGCCAAGCCATGCAGCCACACCCCGCTTAATGAAATATTTTGAGAGTCATAATATATCAGCTAAGAATTACAATAAAAATTTTGATTTGAAAATATTCGGGTTTATGTTTACTTTTTTCCTTTATTTTTGAACGATTTGTGAAGAAAACGTATACAGCTTTTTACAGTAAAATTATAATTTTTTAACTGATTCTATATAATAATAGGATGTTCTCTAAGTAGCTTTGTCACATTAGAAATATTTTGATTATGGATATTTTTCCCCACTAGATTATATAGATCAATAATTTACCAAGTAGTCATCTTTCTTAAAGCTTGTCATTTGGATTTTTTTTATTTTGGGGTATATTAAACTTTTACTCATAGCCAAGAGGTACAACCTAAATAAAGTTTGAGAACCGCTGATGTAAACATTTAACAAACAGCTGGGTATCCACTTGTTGCATATCAGCATGTCGTATCACCGATGTGTATCAGTAGAGAGGGGAAATCGGTGCAAAGTGGCGTGTCAAAAGTGATACAAAGATAAGCAATGGACCTGATCAGTCATTTGTCTGTTTTTTGCAGTCACATCAAAGGAATGATACAACACTAGGTCGCAACATATGTGAACGAGCTACCATTTTACTGCACTGTATGCTCATTCCTGTCGACTTTTGAGGGCGCTCGGCGGAAACCTTGTGTAGAGATTTGGTTTTTTTATTTTTGTTATAGATATATGTTTGGCCCAACGGAGTGTAGTAAGTTGGAAACCATACGGTTTATATTAATATACCGTAAGTAGTTACTTAATTTGGGACCCAAAACATCCTGTTCATTTCAATAAAGTGCAAAAACCAGATGTGGGAGGACAAATGTGCTCATTGCTGCAGAATAACTATAATTGAACACTCAAGTTTGATACTTAGCTTAGTCCTGTGTTCTCCATTTTGATACAGGTACATGGTGATGATACGAAAAAAAATCAGACAGTGTTGAACCGTATTGTATTACAAGATGATACGTAACAATGACATGATACACATTAGTGGATACCCACCTTAAGAGTTTGAAAAAACAATAATGTACTAGGAATATTTGTAAAAAACACTTTTACATAAATATATATTAATTTGAGTGATCTAAAATTGTCATAAATATCAATACCAATGAAAAAATAGCAATAAAGTAAAAGCACATCAAGAATCGCACCAAAAGTATTTTTTTCAAATAACTCATATTGCATTAATACTATAAAATAATGAAGTTTGACCATGGCATAAATGTTAAAATATCATCCCATTAAATAAATCTATTGTGAATAATAAATACAGAATACATACTTATCTAATTAGTATGCCATTCCCTTGTGGGGTAGGCAAGAAACTGTGCTTATAGCTCAAAAAAAACAAAACAGATTCGTACATAATCCATCCTCACTAACTTTCTCCACACTTCCTTATCCTAGCATACTCTCTTCGCTTCAACAACATTCATATACTGAGTCATACATGTTCTTTTATTCTTAAGACTATAATGTTTCTCTTTTTCACACATTCGTCTACAACATGTAGCTGTCTTACTTGGTCTACCCCTTCCTTTTGATCCACACACTCCATCTTCATATATATTTTCTTTGTAAATTGATCCACACTCCTTCTTTCAACATGCCCAAACCAACGTGACACTTCTTTCACACATCACTCTTTCAGCACCGGTTCATTACTGCCTCTTTCCAGGCAAGTTTTACCACACACATTTCTTAGATATCTCATTCCAACCACATTCATATTGCACTTGTGTTTCTCCTGACAACTAGAGCCTTCACTACTACCCAGATAAAGCATTAGTGAATACAGCCCTCACTATTACACAAATAAGGCTATAGTGAATCAGAAATACCAAGATAAGGCTGACAATCTAATAATAGAATACCATTTAGTGATTTGTCTTTGTTTGCTTGGGTCTGCTTTCTCGGGAGGATCGTACTTCTCCAGGCTGGGAAGAATCTTGATAGGTAGTCCCATTCCCTCATTCACCCCCGCAACATACTCCACCCCTCCCAGTTTCCACTCCCCTGCTGCATTCACAAACACTGAAGACAGACACACGCTGTTGTGGCGCAGGTTGCCGTCATTGTTTAGGAAACTTAAGGCTCTCTGAAATAATTGTATAAAAATTAGTAAAAATGGACCAACACAACACTCCTTCTAAGCTGATTCAAAAAAGGCTTAGCAGCCTATCTCACAGATGGTTAAGAGGGAAACTAGATATGAGATTATGCTAAAACCAGAAAACCTAGAGAATTGTAGTTTTTCTTCATTCTTCATTTAACAACAGGCAAACTGGAATCATTTTAGTTGGTTTTAATTTTAAAATAATTTGTAGCAGGCCTACTGTTAAATTTACTTAAATGGACACCTCTGAATAACAGCTTCTTCTTTCTAATAGACAGTTTAAATTTCTCCAGCAATATAGAATTGGCTCTTAAGATGATACAACTTTCCAATAATGAATTTTCTCAATAAAGAACATGGCCACTTCTAAAGATGCATATTAATGCACAGCATTCTCCAAACAGCCGACCAAAATTGAAAACACCGGTCTATATGTTTAATATTTTACTGTACTTCAAGGTCTTACCTCCCACCCCATCTGAGACATCAGCAGGGAGATGTTCTAACAGTTTAGTTTGCTCATGCGCACATATAGAGTACTTTTTACATTTAAATTTATATGTGTATTTTTTCAATATATAATGCAATCCATACAGTAAGCTGCATACAATATTTATGTATTAGGATATTCATAATCATCCTGCATTTAATACTGCACAGTGAAGTAATTAGATTGTTAGTAACTATCCGCAGTAATAGGTTCATAAAGATTAAGCTTTATGCAAGCATATGATTAAAAATGATTTTTTTTTTTGACAATTTCAGATCTCAGAGATTTCACTGTATTTTTAAAGTACAGTTCAATAAAAGTTTTCATTATTTCAGTTCCAATTTATTTGGTAGCTTGAACAAAGAAAACCACACCACGATGTGACATCCAGCCCAATATGTATTATCTACCCATAAGTTAGGTGTTATTCTTTGGGTGAGATCAATAAGTACCCTCAATGATATTTACTTGTTGATAAGTCAAAATTACTAAATGATGAACCTAATAATTTGGTTGAGTCTTTAATTCAGACGATTTATTTTACAATCAGCCTATGGTACAGATAATGCAATATATACTTTTAAATATTAATCTGTAAGGATTGCAATAGACTGGCCAGGTCTGCCTTATTGAATTTTGAGGCCTCCATCTTATGTAGAGCACTTGGGTAGAATCCACTATTTTTACAAAAGAGTATCTTAAATCCAAATCTTAAATACGAATCTACAATTTATCTTCAAATCCGAATCTTGGTATTGTGATGTACATAAGAAATATAAATATAGCAGAATAGTAGAAAATACAAACAGTAACTAAGTGTTAACATTATTACGTATAATCCATTCACTATAACATTCAGTTAAGTGTTAAATTACTGGTCTGGGGTCTGCTTGTTAAATTAAACCTATTAGGCAATTATAAATGGTTTTGAGCCACAAATAAGCAGTATTAAAACTCTAAAACAAATGTAATTGAAAGATAGATTTTTTTAAGATCTGAGAATCAAATCAGAATTTTTTTTAATCCTTGAATATCTTTTAAGGATTCGAAGGAGTTGATGATTCAAGGGCCCATCCCTAACCATAACATTTTAAAATGGCTACATTAACTATTTAGGAGGTGGGTATTTGAGGGTTAAAATAACTGCTGGAAAAATTAAAATACTTAATAAAGATAAATATTTAGTAAACTCATGACTTAATAGATGTGTGTCAATCCATCAAAAGTGTTTTTTCTCTGCGTAAGACCAGTTAAAATTTGAATCTTTGTTCTGACAAATTATTATTATTATTTAGAACCGCGTGTTACTACCCGTTCAGGTTATATGCCACCTTCTGACAAGTTAAGGAACCCTTAAGCATCTAGTTCTCGAGCATTTTGTAACCTGGCAATATATAAGGAGATGCAGTGGAGTATCGAAGCTCCATGCCTGTATTCACATTCACTTCATGCAATCCTTTGCTACAGAATTGTTCTGCTTGCTCATTTACAGTGACACGCAACCTATCTTTGACTTAATAAACATATTTTGTTTAATTTAGTACCTAATAAAGTAGGTAGTTCATAGCTATGTCTTACTGTTGAATTTTTGTTCAAGTTCTCTCTACTAGGAGGCCACCTCTAAAGTGGGGACCTCAGGCAAAGGACCATCCCTAATCCTTATAAGACAGCCCTGATTATGGTTCACCTGTGATAGAGAGGCCAAGGTTTGTCTCTTAGCCAGGTACAATTGAGGTATTTTCTACATGGGCTTTACTAGGGTGGCATGGTTATCCCTTCTGCACACTAATGTGGGTGAACTTCATATCAACAACATTGGATTAAGACTTTAATAAACCTTGTGTAAACATTTCACTAAAATTATAGAAGCCTACATTAAGGCATGTGATAAAAATTTAATATCAATACCAGTAGCATAAGTGATCACAAGGTTTAAAGTGCCGTTCTTGAAATTGACTAGATTTATAATGATGAGATCAACAGGTCTCATAACATATTTTCGGTGCAGAAAAGTAGGACATTTTGGTGAAAAAGTAGGAAAAGTAGGACTGCCAATTTAATAAAAAGTAGGACATGTTAAAAACACTATATTCACCTTGTAGTGCCAAAATAAAATGTATTATTATTATTATTGTGTCTTACTACCCATTCAGGTTATATGCACTTACACTAATGTGATATAGTAGGGTGATTGGGAGACGAAATGGGGGACTTACAGTTTAACGTGGGATCCGAACTACGGTGGAGGCCTGGCATTCAACACATTCACAAGATGTCTTGTCAGAGGTGAAGGAAGGGTTTGGCAATCAGAATAAATCTGTGCCGGGACAGAGGATTGAACCCTGAACCCCCAGCACAGAAGTCCGACACCTTACCCCTAGACCGCCAGGTCAGCAATGAATTATTAAAAAAATATTTTTATGTTATTGGGCAAAAGTATTTTGCAAAAGAAGAAAGGAGGAATGCTCAGCCATCATCAACCCCTTGCAATCCTCCTTTTATTCCCCCCCACCAGCTCCACCCCTTCCCCAATTTAATTTATTCTCTCTTTAGTGCAGTATTTATTTTACTTTGTCATTTCATTACAAATCCAAATTTAGAAATAATGATAGTGAAACAAAATAGTAATAGTAATGATAATTATTACAATAATCATGTTCAATTTAATCAAAAGCTGACTGTCTTCCACCTAAAAATAAAATATATTTTAAAAATAATCTGTGAAACATCATATTAAAAAATATTTTTTTTACCCCCGTGTCTTACTAACCGCTTGAGTTATATGCAAAAAATAAAATAAAAAAGAATCACTCATTCAGTTGTTTTTGGGTTTCTTTGATTCATATTGACTTGCACAAAAGTAGTCCAACATTGTTGTCTTTCTCTTTTTAATATGATTTTGTTTGTTTCTTATTTTATTCAAAAGCACAGTCACTTTCTTCCAATTTTTTGCCCGGAGCTTTTAGCGTAGTTTGAGCTATTTGCAAACCTTTCCGATCATTGATTTTCATTGCATTAATAATCCTCTCATTCGCTTCTGCCACTAATTACTTATAAGATTGAACTTCTTTAGCTTCTAATTCTTGCTTTTCCAACAGGTTCTCTTTTTGTATTTCCTCTTTAGCTCCCTACAATTTCTTTTCCAAAACTTTCCTATATGCTTGATACTCTTTACTTTGGTTTTTATTTTCTCTTTATCTTCTTTCTCTTGTTTCTTCCATTCAGCCTCGATTCTCTTCTCTTCTTCGAGTCCAGCCAAGTACAACTTATGAGCCCAATGTCTTTTCTTGATGAAATTCTCCGTGAATGTTAATGTGTTGCACTGATAGTTGTAATGTTTAAGACCATATTTGGTAGACTGCATGCCTCAGAGAGACTGGTCCTATTGTCAGTAAAATGGTTTAATGTTTGTGAGAATCCTCGCCCAACATCAGCATTTCCATGGGGTAACACAAGGATAGCTTTAACAAGCCATTTAATTGCGACTATTCTAGTTGGAAATAGTTCATTATAACACTACCTACAAAAACTATTTCATAACCATTGAATTTCAAAGACACTGTGCAAGCTTTCGGGCATACAATTCAAATTTTTTCAAACTGCGTGAAACATTATGATGCAAAATTTTGTTTTGCTAACTTGCGAGCAAAAAGGAAGATCCACACTTCAACTTCTAAAAACCAAACAGTTTCTTTCTTTTGGAGGTCAAAAAGTAGGAGTTTTTTCCTAAAAAGTAGGACTTTTCCTACTTTCCTACTGAAAAGTAGGAAAAGTAGGACAAAAATGAGCCATGAATTATAGTTCGAACCCTAACCAGATATTGAGGGTGGTTTTACCTAGATAGTTTACCACTATTCCTTCTACACAAATTGTGTGACTACATTTTCTCTGAATTTTAACTTCCTCAACCCCCATTAGTGTAAATAATCAAATGGACCAGACTGTGTGAATAAAACAAAATAGTAGACTCAAAAATTAGTCAATTTCATTAGCAGTATGGTATTTACATTAGGAGCAGAAAAAGTTGATTTTCTGTAACACAATTTAATGTAGTGCTTTCTAATTTTTTTAGAACTGTGGCCCAATTTTTAAACCAACAACCTTTATAATACACGTAACTTTAATGTCCATGTTGGGGGAAGCGGGTATTTTTTAATTTAATTAGTTTTCTTACTACTTTAAAAAGAACTAGTTTAATTATCATAATAATTTGTGTGCAAAGGGTGTGATTTTTTCTGGTTTCTGGTAATGGTGACTTTGATGCCAGCTATTTTCATATGCAGGAACTTTACAATTTTAGTTAAAAAAAAGTTTATGATTCCTACAAGTGCTGAAAATTTAGAATTGTATCTATTTTTTTGAAGTTTTGATTCCTCTTTAACAAGTTATCTTCTGACAGATGCGTTTTTTTGTTTTTCTACATTGACATTCCAGTCCATATGTTGCTCTGAAACAGCGACAAATTCAAAGAAGTAACAATCAACATTTTCTTTCAATGCATTTAAATCTGCAGAGATCACAGAGAGAGCTGGTTTCAACTCATTTTTGATTATAAAGGCTTCGAAAATGTTTCAAAACAGTCATTATTGCGGTCTTAAATGCCCTCCTCCCACCACCAAAGCTTTTTAATGAATATTCCATTCATTGAATGAAAATATATAAGATATTTTCATATCTTGTAAGCATAAATTCCCTTTGTTTAATTTAGACAATATGTCCACTAAACATATGAGTTTCAGAACACACTCCTCATTGAGCAACAACCCAGACAAAAACACGAAACTTGATTTCTGTGTCTGTATATTATGCCCCTTATCTTTTCCCTTTTTTATTATTTTATTTTCCCATTTTTTGATATACCTATTTTCAAATAATTTGAAAAATTTAAATTTAAAAACTCTTAAATTTAAATACTCTTTGCAGCCTACCAAAATTTGGCTCACAAATCACAGTGTGGGAGTCACTGCTCTAATAAAAATGACTTAAATTAGCTAAACAAAAGGAAAGAGAATAGTGAAGTGAATTTTAAGGTAGAGGACTTACTGTAGTTGAAAATAGAAACCCTCATTGTGGATTCAAATACCACATATGCATATGACCAGGATTGAAGCCTGACCTCTCAAGTTGATAGTCAACATTTTGAATGAGTCTAGGATATGACTCTTAGATTAGTCATTTTTATGTTCAAAACACTCAAATGTAATATAGTAAAATATCTTAAGGTATTGTGGTAGATACCTAATTTCTCAAAAATATTGTTGAAAGTTACGAATAACAGATACTCACAGTAATTTGAAATATTCCCCAAGCTAAGTACAAATCTCTTGATTGACCCTCCTTAGAAAGTACTGTAAGGTGGTTTTGCAATGGTTCCACATATTCCGTGGCTAGGTACAGTGCCTTGTCAGACTGGGGGAAAAAAAAAAGACAAAACCATTTATTTTAAGATATAATGTAACCACTTCTGTTTCAAAGACATCTAAGTTTAAATTAATTTGTCTGTCTTACTTTTAAAACAAATATTTACACAGTAACATTTTTGTTTTTGATAACTGAGGCATGGATGGTAGTGAATCCCTGACTGGCCTTTATGCAAGATATGGAAGCTCAGTTATGGTAAAGGATATCAAATTATGTTGATTGGTACTATTCAAAAGGAGTATAAATGGTACATCTAATTTAAGTTAATTGGTTAATGTATGGACATTATGAGGGGTGTTCAGAAAGTAAGGAGTGATTGATTATGGTAACCTTCATTCAAGAAATTCAATTAAAACTTTTTAATCAAATAGGTGAAGGAGGGCAAGTTTTGGAATCGGAAGAGAGAGCTGCTTTTTGAATTTTTGGAACCTTTAATGATGACAGTGAAGTGTACTTACACTAAAAAAATCGAGGGAGAGCAAACATAACAAAAGGTGTGGTCTGTTGTTTCATGGCAACATCCTCCTGCGTTACAATGCCCAACCACATACAACAGCTAACACCGCCAGTCTCCTTGAGGAGTATGATTGGGAAGTCCTGCAGCCTGGACCTTCCACCAAGTGACTATCCCTTGTTCTGGCATTTGGTCCACAATGCTTTGGGAACGACATGCTCAAAAAGGTAGTCTAGGACTCGCTGAACTCTCAGGTGGCAAGCTTTACTAATGGTTTTTATAAAAATATATTTCAAATAAAAGCTTTTTATTAACTAGTAATCACTACTGTAATTTTGCAATGATATTATTAAGAGTTGTGGAGATGTGATCAAAATTAGAGATATACACTTATGTGAAGTACTCTCTAAGTCATTTGAATCAAATGAGATACAACATTTTGTTTGTAATGTTAAATAGTAGCTTTATCTGGATACAAATTTTAATCGAAATAAGTAGTTAGAGTGGATTTCGAGAAACATATTTTTTTTTTTCTATTTACCTTTCAGTAATTTTAGGGTTGGACATAAAGTAAGCTAGACATTTTATCTGGTTTTTTAAACCCTTAGCTTAGAAATATTTTATGCATAGTAGTATATTCATTTAACCTAAATATTCTTTTGAGGAGCTAGAATTGAAATTAGAAGCAGTAAGCTTTGCTATAAAAGCTTAGCAACGCCACTGCTATGTAGCATTAAACATAATGAACAGAGTAACCTACCTCTAAACTATCGAGATATGTGAGAATACTAGGATGTCGTAGTGTTTTAAGTCTCTTCACAGCTGCTTTAGCGACATCAAACTGAGTGTCACTACCATTCCGGACATCAAACACAAATACAGACACTTCTTCACTTGTGCCCTGAAATTAAAAATAATTGATATTGTTGAGTGAATTAGGCTGCAACATTGAACCACATTTTTACAGTGGTTCTATAGCAAATGATTTTCTCAGAAATAGGACTACGGAGTTGGAAACAATTTTGGGTGGAGTCGGAGTCGGTAAAAATGTACAAACTTCAGATTCAAAATAGAAACTTATGATTCTAGAAGTATTATTTAGGACCAAAATTTGTATTTTGGCTTGAAATTTTTATTTAAATATAGGCTACAACTATAGTGTCAAAGAAGCTTACCATGAATACATCTGTAGGGCCTATTGGAGTATTTTACTGCAGGTGGCTTAAATTTGTTATTCTTAATTAATAAACTTAAGCCATTTATGAAGGAATCTGAGTGGGGCAGTAGAAAAATAGAGGAGTCAGGGTCAAAGGCTTGGCTTAGCCTACTGACTTTACAGTCCTGCTTAGAAGATATTAAAATGTCTTCTCGGTCAGGCCTCAAAACCCATTGGAAGCCTATTTTTATTGTGTGATTTTGAAATTAGCCCAATAAATAAGTCAAGTTCTGCTTACACATGTTAGTCTAGTAGAAACAAGGCGTACCAATATATGTTATCTTTAGAGTTTTGTAAGAAATGCACCCAAATTATAGCGAATAGAGGATGAAAAAATCACAGTTATAAATTACATGATAGAAAACCCAGTGCACTCAGACAAAATTTGAAGATCGATGTTCCCAAATACAGCAAGCCATCATTTTGTAGGTCTGACACCTTTGATAGTGTAACCACTAGTGTGAGAATTGTTTCTCTACTCCTCTTCTTTAACAGGACAATACACAATTATGCTGTGGTCAAAGCTATTTTGCTTGGTTTGTGACAGTGTTTGGAAGAATGTGATAGCTCGTAATATATTATGAATTAATAGTATCGTTAATAGCTATGCAAATTATGTGGGCTTTATTAAATAAAAGTCAACTCCGGCAATATCATTAAGAGTTTGTTACAATAATTAAATAATGTATTATTAGGCAGGATAGAGCATATAAATGTGAATTTATTTGTATAAATGTATTAAAGTGACTTTTATGAATAATACAATTTTTAAAGAAATTACCAAAGGTGTAAGATAATTTTATTAATAAGGTAATTTGATCTTAGTATCACCTAGATACCATAAACACAATGTTTACCTTCTTCTTGGCCTTATGCAAAGTCCATACACTAGTGTTTTCCAAACCTTGAACGGGTTCAGTTATTTCGTAAGGAAAGTCTTTTGAAGGATCACGAGAAAAAAACGACCACATCATAAATATAAATATAGAGAATATATTGTCATCATGATATTAACAAACTGCTAAAGGTCTATTTCAATAAAAGCTGTAGTAAATAATTGGTATATTACTGGCTGTCACTGAAACTGCCAAGTGCAAACTGCAGACGTCAGAATATCAAAATTAGTAGGCTTACCAACCATGGTTATGAAACTTTTCTTAAATAAAATATCTATATCTAAAAAGATGTATTTATTATGGCGCTATCGGTTAATTTTAAAAATTATACGAATTGTTAGCATATTAAGCTAATGCTGATAATAGTAATAAAAGTAATAATAATAACGAAAATTTAAAAGTTGGAGATTTATAAATTATGGTTTTAAAACGGGAGTTAGGAGTTAGAACTTTTTATATGAGATAGAAAATTAAAAATTTGTCAGATACCGTTATGTAAAGAGATCACCGCAGATAGTCGAGTAGATATTAAAATTTGAAATTTCCAAAGAAAATAGAAACAATACCCGTACTTATTAGTGTGATAGAAAACTGACTTTCGGCCATTGATCTATATAATCCTTTATCTATGTATATAATATAACTGAATGGACATCTGTGGCCGAAATTTTCAAACTGTCGTCTCTCGTCTGCATATCTTTGTGTAAGAGAGAAAAACACTTTCGGATATTTCCTTCTTTCCTACACCCATACAAGGCAATTTGGCATTTTGACATCGTTAATTAATTTGATTGAATATAATTATCAGATACATTAATGTGTGATTAGTTAATGAACTAAATGTGTTAGTAAAAGAATTGAAGAGCATAATAAATTTCGAAACTGGTGAGTTTTTTCATTAATTAATTTGATGTAGGCTAATATATAAGATGATTTTTGAAGGAAGCTCGTTTGGAAGTGTTTATCTCGTACCAGAATCCTACTTTAGAATAGTGTTAAGGTAGGATAAAATACCTCCCAGAAGGTAATTTCTATTTCTGTTATAAGTGGCCGTTTATCCTACCAAAATACTAATATGATAGTTTTCTGGTACGAAGTAAAGCCGTACAGATTGGGATTTTTACTAAAATCTGATTTAGGAGTTACCGTACTTTCAACAAGTCTATAACCTAAATATTGTTTAAACGTAGGACTTCTACACAAAGTACACTATTCAAAATATGTAATACAGTTTTTAACTAACTTGTTTCATTATAGCTATCAAACTTTCAACATAATATGGTTTCTGAAAGCAATATACAAGATAAGGGCCAACTTTTTTTTAAAAAAAGGTAATATAATAGTACTTTCTAGAAGCCTATAACCTAAGTGATCGTTTGAACGTATGGCAACTACACAAACATTTTCATTCAAACAAAATGAAATCACGTTTTAAGATACCTTATTCATTATATTTATCGAACTTTCAATCTAATGTGGTTTCTGAAACCAATATAAAAGATAATAGCCAACTTTAAATATAAATGTGTCTTGTCAGACTGTAAACAACATGGATGATAACTACATATTTAAATATATTAAAGATTGCATTCATATTTGTACAGTATTACCTGTAAAACTGAATTGTATATCCTTTACTGTAAATGTTTTTTCAGGCTAGTGTGGTATAATACTGAACTATTTTCAAACAATAACACTTTTATTCATCAGGTACATGTTTTCGCATAAGAACATCGAAAGAAACTGTTAAATCTTTGCCCTCACAATGAAGCAGACTATAAACTTGAGCGTCACGCTTTGGTCATTGGCAATGCTTATGTTTATGTCCATCCAGTATAATATATAGAAATCACTGCTTCCAGCAGGCACGTATGGAAACTATTCCAAATTACTATAAACGTATAAACAAATAAATTTTTAAAGTAGGACTTCAGTCAAAGGAAGGACGAAAAGAGTGGGAGAATAAATTCGAAAAGAATTACACACTATTAGGTGAGGTAAAACCTTTAAATTGGCAAAGAATATTGAGGGGTCATTCAAAATATCAAAATAAGTTTTGAAATGTCCACATTAAAATTTAAAAAGAAACTTACTTTCAGTGTGGTAGAGTATTTAAACTTCTTAGGTAGGTAGGTATAAGAAACACCACAAAGAATCATAAACGTCTGAATATTATTTAATTTAAAAAGTAAAGAAAGACAGGGAAATGGGTAGCTGAGAGACTAATAGGGAGTGGGGGATGAAGAAGTTTCCTTTCAAAATTTCCAAAATTAATAGAAAAAAATAGGTATGTCACAAAATTTAAATATTTTAATAGTGTCTGTGGAGGAACGACCCCATCTAACCAAGAATGTCTAAACGGTATAAATTTATAATGAGGTTCTGGTGAATTCTTAAGAATGGGATATTTCCAAAAATAACGTTAACAACCACTTATCAGAGTGGTAACGAATTGAGATTTGTTGAGGAATTAAAGGAATCACCCCTCAACCTCGTCAAAGTCTTAAGGCCGAGCCTACCCATAAATGTATGGTTATAAACAAAAAAATGTTTAAAAAACTCTAATAATTCAACATTGTCGTTATTTATTTATTTTAGTAACATATCTGGGAATCTTTCATAATTCTTATGGAATTTTTGAACCATGCTAAAAATAGTTATTAAAATATTTTCGTTAAAATGTTTCCATTTCGATGCATTTTAAATGGGAAAACCAAAATTATTAATAGATTTATTTAGTTTCTCTGTACAAGTAAGCTAGAGTGTTTGTTTATAACATATTAGTTAATGAATAATTTCGTTTTCTTTTTAAACGTATTTTTAAATTTGGGTTGGCTTCAATGATCACGACGATATTTGCTCTAACGACTCCCAACTCAACACTTTAGTAAAAATACATGGTTTTAAATACAACTTTTCATTCTACAAATAGTTCTCTTAGTTGATAATAGGTGCTGTTAATATGATCATCACCCATTTATCAGCTAGTATCGTTTTGCAAGCGTTGGCTAACCTGCTGTATCGGAATGCAGGTGGCAGTGGAGTATTAAGCTAATCTCTGTGACCTTCTTGAGTCAAAGAAACATTAATACCATGTGCAATGTCCAATTATGAAGATTTGCGTGATTAAATATAGACATCTTAATATATTAAGTAACTAAAATAATCACAAAATCTTAACTGCTGTGTGAATAAATATAGTTGGTCCCTACTTACTTCAATGAGAGTATTACTTTAGTGATACATTATTTTCAAAGAAAAAACCACATACTTCTCCATACACAGTTTTATGACATTAGCCCTTATTTTCCTGAGGCAGTAAAACATGTAAAAATCTACACTCGTATCTTTATCTTTCTCGGGTTTTCTCATTCTTGAACATTGCACGTTGTAATAATAAGTGTTAATATTCAGAGTATATGAAACTACTGTACATTGAATTTTTAATCCACTATTGTAACAAATACAAAAATACATTCCTGCTCATATAAAACATAGTTATTTTAAATACAATTTGGTCTAAATGTAATTTGGAGACGTTCTCAGTATGTTTTTATCAACTATATTTATATTACGGTCTAGGATTTGACTTTGAAATAAGTTATTTTTCAAAAAATTAATGAACGAAGTATTTTGTACTCAGAGTGTGATTATGTTAATTTTATTTTATTAGCTTGTTAAATGTGACTACTTTTAATTTGAATCTGTTACATTTTCGCAGTTTGTGCGTTATTTTCATAAGAAATGTATCGAATCCCGTACAATAAGTACGCACGATGATTATTTTTATATAATTAATAAAATGTGACTATTTTTTCTTTCGAACAAGATCCAATGGATTGTATAAATTTTGAGGTGGAAAAGTATTTACACAATATTATTTTATATCCTTGTGAATAACAAGTTTGTGAAGCATGGGTCGACGGAAGAAAGGGTGCACAAAGAAACTCAACGATATAATTGATTATTTAAATGCTTGTCGTAAAGGGCAAGTTTTGTTTAATGGTATCATATTACTGGCGTTTAGGCTATCTGTATTTACTAATTAAAGTACAGCGGATGAGTAGCGATACTATTTTATTTATTGTAGAAATAATATCAAAATTAAGATACAAATAAATATTTCTATAAAACAATGTAGCGATTATTCTGATGTTTCAAGTACTTTTTCTAAAAAATCTCTTAGCTGAAAGTAAATGTTACTAACACTCTGTAACGTACTTATAGTATGTTCAAAATCTCTTGTGCCTTGGCCGAGTTTGTATCACGCTAGTACTAAGTATTTTCTAAAAAATCTCTTAGATGAAAGTAAATGTTACTAACACTCTGTAACGTACTTATAGTATTGTAACGTGGGGCGCACGTGACCTGGGAGGGTCACAGACCGTTCACACGTGAACGCGTGAACCACGAGTTCTTTTAGGGATATTGGGGTACGCTGCCGACCAAACACGAATGAAAATGCCCACGGAATATTCAAGGTTTTAATTATTAAAATGATCACTACGTACACACACCGATTAACTGTATATCTAAATCAATTATAACTAAACAAGTAATAAAATAAAAAAGAGCCTTAAACAAGTCTGTAACTTAATAAACTAATAGAGCACACAAATGTGTAAGTAAATTGGATAAACAAATTAACAATTATAAAACACCTAATAACTATTCAAATATTTAAAAGACAGTCACAAAAATGTTCATTAACACAGTAGTCTACAATAATAACAGAAGTCACTTGTCTCACACACGATACACGGCGATGACCCGCAATACACAAACACCGGACTCGCTGGTCCACTCCCGTGCCGTACACACTACCCCGGCACGCGCCACACGAACACTGGGAACTCCCGGACTCATCAGCCGCGAACCAAAAACTGAACTGAG
>CABFOV010001296.1:70530-103301 GCA_902141375.1 Timema poppense
AATTTTGTCTGCGAAGCAGTGGGTCCGAAACGGAACCAAAATCAACCTCGTGAGGACAAATGAGGATCTACTTGAATGAATAAGTAGCGCTTCAGTCTAGAAAACTGAGATAGAAGACTGGAGGGTTCATTGTGCTGACCACATGACACCGCAACCCGAAAATGTTGGCACTATCTTCACCAACATATGGCAGCCTCTCGATTGGTATGCCCTGCTTGCAGGCTGACACCATGGAGATATTACTCAAGTTAAAATCTACCAATAGGATGAAAAATTATTCCCAAAAACATTTATTTCTGGATAATTGTGTAAATCCTATAGATGTTTGAAAACTGTAAACACCGTATTGAATAACAGATACCCACTTCAGTGGCCGAGTGATATAATGTGTCACTCCAGAGTTAAATTGGCCTGCTGATAGCGGAGCGCTTGGGGTTCAAATCCTGGTTGGGTCTACTGAGGGTAGTTTTTCCTAAATTGTTTCCCCATCTCCCAAAATAAAAATGCTGGTAGATAAACTCTCAAATGCTTCCTTCCTCATTAATACCCTATTAGATTATCATATATGCGTATAACATGAACAGGTAGTATGACGCGGTGATATTAGCAATAAAAATAACATATATATTTACAGTCAAAATAATTCTAGTCTTCGAAATGAAACGGCTTTTTAAATATTTTATTGCCTCTTTATCCTTTAAAGTTTAAAAATTAATAAAAGCACAGTGGCCAAATTTAGCACATTAAATTTTAGTTATTTTATATTTTACCTGCTTACTAATAAACTCAAATAAATGGTTCGACAAAATCGTAAGCTACATAGTCTTTCGTATAGGTTATTTATCATATAGTCAATGACAAAATCTTCAAAACTAAGTTATCTCTAATTTTACCTTAAATAATTTTTTCTCTGATAAATAAGTATACAGTATTATTTATCACTACCCTCCCCAGATATTTACATAGAAAAAAATAGTTCAAGACTTTTAATAAAGGAGAGTTATAAAGCAATGAGCTGAGTTCGTTTCTACTCTGCTCAATAACATGATCCGGCTGTTAGGCCTTGTATCTATGGCCCATAGTTTTTATTGCAAGGGAGCCATCCTTAAATTACGTAGGTCTACATGATTTTAGATCCTCCCTCCCTCACGTAAGATCCCTCCCACCTCTCTAGCTTACGTAATTTTTAAAGATTTGGTAAGTCCTGTTATTATAATCGTTTAGCTATTTTTAGACATTAGGATTGGTACTATCCAACTTTGGTGGCCACACGGTTTAAGGTGTAACTCTCACATTAGACCAGTCTGTATATGACTGGGAGATTGTGGCTCAATCATGATCGGGTGATATTTCCTAAATATTTTCCTACTCTCTCCACGCGAATGCGGGTACACTTCCTCTAAATTGAAACGTATTTATCCCTAACCCACTGGCGTAATTAGTTCATACCTAAACAGGCATAATTAATTAAGGAAATGTACCCACATTTGCGTGGGAGTGTAGAAGGAAGCGATTGAATAAGATCTCCCCAAAATACCCTCAGCAGGGATTTGAACCCCCAGACAGAAGCGTCTAGCTGGCTGGGATGTATAAGCTAATTTTTCTGCTTGAGAGTGTGATTGTATCTTCCCACCTTTAGTCAAACTTGGTCGCCTACACACTTTACTGTCCGGCACTACACTTCTTATCTCTATCAGTTCTAGGAAAAGTTTGCTTGCGGCCTTTACTGATTACCAGTCCCAGCCTCCCAATTGTTTAAACAAACCAGTAATGCTGCCAACCTGATGGCTGGAATCCACCAGTCTGTATAACGTTAGCAACGCCATCTATTTTGAAAGCTGAAAGCTCATCACACCACCAGTGAGGGTAGGCAAGGCCTTAACATCTGAAATTTAAAAACTGAGGTGTAGTTAAATTGAAAGTGGAAAAATATTTTCAAAACAGGCAAAGCCAGTGGGACCACACCAAATTACAAACGTGAGCGTGCCACTGGCCGTCCCCAACGAGAGTCAATTGACCTTCTAAGGGCAAAAGACATTACGGCCCTTTCCGGGGCCAACAAGGTTGCCGGCATGACCTTCAAAATTACCGGGAAGGTGCGCACAAGTGGTAGCTTACAGGAGGATTTAGCCCTTGTCAGGGCTGATAACTAAAACGTGGGCCAAGTTAGCAGGGGCCCTCTAACTCCTGGAGATGAACGTGCTAGTAGCGACTGCCACCAAGAGTCGACAATGCGGCCCTTTATAGAGCCACTGGTATATTAGATATGGCTTCCTCGGGCCTCATCTTGTGGATTAGTGCCGGCCCAATACAAATCATAAGTAGCGATGCCAGCGTGAGTGAGTCAAGCCGGACCTCTCCAACTATTAGAGGTGCACGTGTTACTGATGGCCAAGAAGAACTGGTGGACCTTCCCAGAGCTGCCAGCTAAGAAGTTGGGGGATCTGCGCCAGTATAGAGCGATGAAAGTGTAAGCTAAAATGCCTACAAACCTACGTCACCAACGTCACCTCTCACCAAAGGGTGTTGGTAGGTGATAAACGCACAGCTGACTTCTCTTTAGACTCAGAAGACCAGGTCACACGTTTCCCACCTATTGATGGCTTGTTAGAGTCTATGGACGTTGAGGGACTATCTTCAAGATTAGATCCATCGATGATGCGTGACGAGTCAAGTGAGGGGATGGATGTTAAGTATGATGAGTTTCAGACCGTAAAACCACGCTGAAGGGGCAAGGTTAGCAATGTCAAGAAGCTACCGGGGGGTAACCCCAGCCCTTTGGGCTAAGGTGAGAAGTACTGGAAACAAAAAGTTAAAAATGTAAGATGCTCCTCACCCCAACCGGATACTAGTCGTTCTGAGCTGGGTCATAAAGCCAAGGTGAAGTTCCTTCCCACCATCCCGTAGTACGTGGAGAAATATTCCAATGTGGCGAGGAGCATCCAGTCCAAGCAAGCCTGTGGAGGCAATGAGGCAGCTAGGTGATTGAATGCACCTCCAGTGTGGGTCGTAAGTATCTTACCTAATCCTTCAGGCATTATTGCCTAGCTTGGGAATCCAGTATTGGTCCTATAAGCTGAGACGGAAGTGGCTGGCCAGGGCTGTGTTGTTTTGATGGGACTCCTGACTCGCAAAAAGCCTGATAATACAAGTCATCCAACGGCCCGGTTCTGTGTGAGTACTGCTTCCGGTTCAATCATGTGCGGAAGGATTGCCCCGCATTACCGAGGTGCGGGCTCTGTGGTGGATATTACCGTGTTTGGCAAAAAGGTGCCCTTTTCAAACTCCTCTCCCTGAACCTACCCTTCTGCCTAGTTAAGGTTGTACATTCTTTTCTATTCCACCACACCTTATCCACATTATGTGGGAACGTGATGTCTCAAGTCAGAAACATCTGGGCTGGAGTGCCCCATGGTTCGCTCTTGAGCCCTGTTACCCTAAGTCTGTATGTGAATGACATTCGAAAATCCTCAGATACTAAGTCAGCACTGTATGAAGACGACATAGCTCGAGTAGCAGACTTATGGTGAGGACAGCTGGTGGAGAGATGACTCCAGTGAAACAGTTGGAAAATGACTGACCACCTACGGAATGGGTATCAACGTTGAGATGAGTACAGCTGTGCTATTAATATGGAAGAGAAAGTACTTCAGGGCAGCACCTCTTAGACTGTTCGGAGACCAAATCAGATGGACGGTTAGGGTTACATATTTGGACTTAGCGCTGGACGACAAACTGACCTGGATACTATAAATGACTGAGTAACTGACCAAAGTTAAACAGAGGCAGGGTTGCCTAGGCCAACTTCTGAGCCATGCCCTGTCCACGAGGAACGAACTGACGTTGTTCAAGCAGTTTCTAAAGTCAATTCTCAATCATACGTGTCCCGTGTGCCACCTGGTAGACACGAATATTAGAAGGATGCAAGCTTTCTAGAACCGGTGTTTGAGGATTATTGTAGACGCCTCCTTGTACGTTCGCCACGTGACTTTGCATTGGGACTTGGAGATGCCCACCATCAAACACCACTTCCGGAAGTTTGCACAAGGCTTTCACGACAAGCTTCCCTGTGCCACCAATCCTCTTATCCAGGGGCTTAGGTACTACGTCATCGACCCTGGTCGGTACCACCATCGTCCCAAAACCTTGGTTAGATAAATGAGAAGTGTAAAATGTGGTCAACGGGATACTTTCAACCAGCCCATCATAAACTAGTGTTTCCTCACCTAACTCTAAAAACCCTCACCCGGTTTGCAATTTCAACTCACCATTTGATTAAAATATGTTTTGTTTCCTTGTTTCAGTGTACTTAATGAAATGCGACAACCCACCCTTACAGTTCAGTCAACATCATGGTGTGACCCATTGGTCGGTTTATGATGGAATTCGCTCTTGTGCTTCCCTTCAGGGACTACCAGGAAACAATAATTTCTTTTTAAGGCTAGCTACTCTCAGGGGCCTCCACAAATCAGAAGACCCAACAAAATTTCACAGTAATGAAAATATAAAACTAGTTTGGCTTATAGATTGCGGTCATGGTAAAATCCTGACAAATTGGTTACAACTTATAAGATCAATTTTTAGTTTATTTATCTAAATAAAACTTAATTATGCCTGCTTAGTTATGAAAAAATGTTGTATGTTTAACCTACTTCCTATTCAGCTTTGATCTCCAGGCTAGCTTTTACAAATTTGTTAATTTAAAAAAAAAAAGCTTAGATAATTTTTAAACCGAAAGCTTATAGATAGATTTTTTTTTCAAAATTTTGACATTATTTTATGGTTTTATTAAGATCAACTAAAAACACACCAAAATCTATATTTTCTGTTTTGTTTTAAACAAATCTTATTTATTGTGATGAGTGATAACAATATTTCCTTATTTAAATAATTATTTAACTTTAGCATCATACTTAGCTACAAGAAAGTATTGCTAGAAAATGTCGATTAAATTAGTGGTTATAAAACTCCAAATCACCTAAACTGTTCCAGTTTGCCCAACTGGCCACTATGACCCATACACCATTACCAGACACGTTCGGCCGCACCAACATGCACAGCTGAAATGAGCCACGAAATTACGGTTCATACTACAACCGATAGTGGCCGTGCCCATTATTCGAACCAACCACAAGCTTTATGAACTTTCAATGACAATCCAGAAAGTCGTAGATCAGTCTACATGCTGCGAGAGGGTTGAAGTTACGTGACATCATGCACTTTCTGGTTGTACGTGGCACATATCGTTCATCAGGTTTTTCCCCTCCCACATCATTCCTATCAACCCCCTTTTCATAATTTCCTTACCCCCCCTCGTAGCATTTATGTTCTGGACGCTACAATGTTGCCTTTGGTTTACCTACCATTTTATGGGCTGTGTTATAGACCTTGATCTTGGGCCACGAACAGTTTCTTCAAGTAGGACACACTGCGTAGTAATTTGAACGTGCCACTGGTAGTAGCCCAAGGTGGCTGGGGATAACTGAATATAAACAAAAAAAGTAGGGACTGGCTTTACGAGAGCTCAGTTCGACATCACGCGATATGTTTCTTCCCTCTTTCTCACATATCTGTCCTGTCTTCTTCCCATTTTGCCTTGTCACCCTGTTAGGGGATTCATGACCTTTTAGGATTATATTTTTATCTGAGGCAGACTTATCCGGATACTTCATGAATAATGTGCTGGGTTTTAGTCTGTATGAACACATTTGGTCCTAGATGAATATGGAGGCTTTTGTATTGGTAAATAACGTTATGTCAGGTGCTTCACGCAATAAGTAAATAATGACAACGTTGTCGCCACAGAGTTGTTTGCACTTCATGCTTTGGCGTTTGCGCCATTGATTATCATGTTAGTATGATGTATGCTTGCGCTTCACACAAAAAGGTCTACAAGAATGCGTTATAGCCATTGAATTGTTTGCACCTCATGCATATTAGTTTAAGGCCATTCACCAAGAAAGCCTCTCTGAGAATGAAAAATACCATGTAAGACTGTAATGTTTTGGTGGTAATTGTAACTCAGGGTGGCAAAAGGGGTGAACTGGGAGTGACAAGTGGCGTGGACCAGAAAACACGGACCTATTGTGCTAGAGCTTATTATCTTACATATTTGTAAATAGCTTCAGAAGAAAACATTGTTTCCCTTTCCTTCAGTCACCAAGTCGTATAGTGTTATATTTTTAGCTTGTCGCTTGGTAATTCTTTTCACCGGAATGGTTGGCATTATTTGATCAAACACTTTCCCAGGGAGTTCGAAAAAAATATATAGGTTTTCATATTTAAAATAATATACACATGAAGTTTGTTGAAACGTATTTAAACAAAAAATATTTTAATAATAAAGCATTTTAATTAAAATTAATAGTAGTAGCAACTATATTTTTTTAATTTGAAACATTCACTAGGAAAAAATCTCAATTTTAATTACAATATTTAACGCCCACACAGGTGTAACGTGGGTAGAGGCAACAGTCCTCTTACCTGGCACTACCTAAGATGGCCCATTGGTACAATTTGACCTTTGATCTTTGACCCCATCCTGGAGAGTTTCTATTGTGATGATAACGTAAAGTTGTGTCGCTCTATGATCGGCTGATGGCTTTACCCCACCCCTACCACTGACCTCCTCCCCTACTCCTGACCACTGTTCAGTGGCTTATTCTTCTCCAAAAGTGTTTATTCTTTTCTAAACTTGTTTATTCTAGTTGAAACTTGTATTTTAAGTGCTCATTGTTTTTTATGTTTGGGTAGAATTAAGACGAGTATTTGAGTTTATTTGGTTGGAGTTTATTTTATTTATTGACGTACAGTCCATGGCGTCGGACGCTCTTTCCTCGACATCACTGACTAGGGAGGGAACCCGCAGCACGAACATCTCCCAACGACCACTTAGCATAGAGTGTGAGAAATGGTTCCCAATTTTAAGACCCCTTTAACTTCCCCTCACTCTCCCTTAACCCCCAGCAATGGATTTTCCCGGTGTCGTCATCGCAATGTCACAACCCTGCCCCCATCCCATCCCCATCTATTTGGTAATGGGTTTTTTCCCGTTGATGTCGCAACTAGAGAGCATTGACACATCTATGATTATGAACAATCAGTGGCCTCGGAATCCTCAGTTAGGGGTCACTATCCTCCGCCACAAAAGTCCACTAAAATTGGTTGTATGATATCGTCCGTCGACATACGTGGATGTAGGTATCAGCCATTCACTATTTTTGGTAGGGGAGTGAGGTATAAATGTTCCAGTGGTGGAGAGGAAGACTAGTGACATTACACTTCAGAAAAGATTTGAATCCCAACCTCCACTGCCATAACTAGATTGGGTTACACACCCTTTTATGGCTAAAAGTTTATATATATTGATTATGATAGTGTGTTAGGGACGATTAAAAAAATGTTCTGGAGGGAGAACTACCAACAGTTTACACGGCAGGGATCCGATTTCAACCTCCCACACCAGCATTAGGCGAGCCTGACATTTAGACGGCATGCACATAGGGATTCATACCTCGATATCTTTCGCGGAGAGGATAGCACAGCTTATGTCTGTTAGAACGGTCGTACAATCAGATACTTCCTTTCAAGTGCACCCACCATTTTAGAAAGTTAAAAAAGTGTTTTGCTGGTTGACCAGATTTTCCTAGACCAGGTAGGATGTATACCCGCATTTGCTTGGAGTGAGAAAATCAATCTCAGAACGGGAATCAAATGTCAATCACACTATAATTGAACGTATAGTCTAACAAAATAGTGACGCCATAGATCATGTTACCATCGACGCATGTATACAAACATTATTATAAAATGCACTTTTATATATAAATTGTGACGGTAGACCCACCCAAGACTAAAGTGAAAAAAAGATTTATTTATTTTAGAAACCAGGGTTTTATTCCTTGAGACCATTATAACAACAGAAAAAGTTATATCTTAATATTATTTAATGTTCTCATCTATATTTTGTCTAAATAATATATAACTCCTACATTAATTCATAAGTAATATTGAATTGAGTAATTTGAATTTATTTTAAAACTCTATTTTGACAAAATAATATATAAGCGATAGGGTCGACCTGGATTCAATCCCCCCCCCCTACCTCCCTGCTAATAGCCATGAAATTAAGTTTATCGGTATTTATAGACACATCTTACTACCCGTCCGGGGCACAACCCACGGAGGATGAGTGAGGAAACCTACCACAGTACATACGCATGACAGGGATTCGTACCACACACATCGAACTATCCCATCCTTGTCAGTCAAACTCAACACGAAATTAACATGCTAGCTAACTACGCCATCGAGGTGGGTTTTATCGCTAATATAATCAAATTATTTCTTCCAGCACCTTTACGTTCTTAAGTGCAGTCGCATTTGCGCTGAGCGAGAGTGTAAAATTAGCCTCCATACACACTACTAGTATTCGGACCCCCACGCCTCAGCTGGTATTAGATCTCCAACCTTACACCAAAGCCCAAGCAGGGATTCGAACCCAACCTCCACCCACTGATGGAAAGCCCTATCTAGAAGAGTCTGATATTCAGACAGTGTGCCCACTAGTGCAGGTAGCTAACTAATGATGACAAATCCTTTAAAAAAAAAAGCATATATACCTCTGCCATATTTGCGTGGGAGTGGTCGGTATACTTTTAAACACGTTGAAACATCAATATATATTATTTTCGTTTTAAATGAGAGCGGCAAATTGACTGTTTCGAGATACTCCGCGTTATTTGTTAGGGTGAACCAAGCTCTTCAGGTAAAGTGAGATGACTGGTATTTTGGAGGGGGGGGGGCGGTAGGGGAGATATAGAGATTATTGTTACATGTAGATGTTACAAGTTTAAAATATGTTTTTAATAGTTAAAGAACGGCAAACATATACTAGAAGATAAATCGAGTCCAACAGTGTACCCACACAGGTATTTGATTCCAACTTTCTCCACAAAAAAAAGGAGCCTGACATGACACTTGCACTGGAGCGAAAATCAGGAAAGTCAAACAAGAACTTCTGCAACTCCTGAACTCCTTTGAGTATATCAGCACGTGCACCCTGTTTGAGGTCATTTGACCTTGTATTTAAAGTATTTGAGAAACATTCTTAATTAGTACAGGTTGTATGGATTTGATCTTAAAGGTTGAAAAGCTCTATTATCCTGTTATATGAGTGGACAATTATTAATAATTGTAAATTTGAAAATACACACGCACACGATTTCGACACATTTTAGCACAGCGTCCCGTGTGGGTTATACGCTTAAGTACTAATTACGCTAATGGGCTATGAATCGGGAATTTAGGATTCAGAAAAAGTGGGCCCGCATTTTGTAGAGTGAGAGTGGGAAACATCCCTAGTTTATCCAACTGAGATTCAAACCTCGAACTGCCCCGTCATCGACAGGCTGGCTATACACGAAAAAAGCGCGTCAGCCAACTACGCCACTGAGGTTAATTATTTTAGAGCAACCAATTTATTCATTGAGCCTTTTATAATAGCAGAAAAAAATTATTTTACATATCATTTAATGTTCTTATCTATATTTTGCCGATTATATAACTTTTACAAAAATTCATAAGTAATATTAAATATAATTTAAAATATCATTTAATGCTCGAAACTATACTTTGTTGACATAATAAATAACATTCACAAATATATTTTAGCCACTTAAACTTCAAGCCAAAGTTAGAGGAAGTGTACCCACATTTTTCACAGAGGGAGAATGGAACGTTTATTAGGAAAACAGCCTAAATACTCTTGACGCTGTGAAGGAATTTATGATATTACTTTTTAAATTGAGTGCTATGACGTGTATTTGTTTAGCTTACCCTGAATATTTATTAAAACCTATAATATCCTTTTACAACACACACACACCCACACATAGCCTCCCATTGTTCTACATGTCTAATGTTTATCATAAGAAAGAAGTAACGATGAATAAATTAGATTTACTAGGGAATGTAGCTTAATTTTCCGGTGGTGGAAGTGGTAAACAATTTATGAAAACTTGCCCACAAATAAATTGCTGCGCTATAGAACAGCGACCTTACCTGAACTATTATCAAAATCTATTTTTAAAATAGAAACTCAAATGTAATACCTAGTGATCTGGCGCAAATAATATTTTTAGATCACACGAACGTAACACATTTTAGCAACGCGCCCTACTACCCATTCGGGTAGTGCTCTTAAGTACTAATTAAGATGATTGATTAAGAATTGGGAAGATTTAACTCGAATATGCGTAGAGGGTGTGTGAAAAACTACCCCCAGGTCTTAGAAAGCACTCTCGTAATATATTAAACTTCAGGGGGTTCGAATCCTGGTGCAATAGCTACCACCCTCTTTGGTCAATATAGGGTCTCCAGCTCAAATGATTATACATGATATAGGTTTGGTAACAACATAATTACTTTTATTTTGAAACCGTGAACATTACTTTAAGGGGTAAGGACAAGAAAGTGAGCCCAAATTTGTGTGGAGAGAGAGACTGTGAAGCACCTTACTGGAATTCGATCTCCCGGTAAAACATCATGACACGGAGCAAATATCGTATTCCGAACCCTTGTAGTGTGTACCTACCGTCATTAACATATTAGCTGTGATGCATTGTGGGACTGACACTTTAGACAGCGTTGTAGTGTGAATTTCCATTCTACCTCCACGAATATTCTTTACACTTAATTTCTATCACCTAGTATTTTCTTATAGCGTTTAGAAGTGTTCGTTAGGCGGGGGCTCAGATCTCATGTAATTAGTATTCACTTATACCCTCGCAATATATCAGACAGCCAGTGACGTAGTACGGTTCAAGGAGTAAAAAAATGGCGGTCATATCTCTGGCAAGTATAAGCAGTTTTCCATTTATGGTTTATCACTCTCCTTTTCACTAAATTGTGGGTTCATTAAATTCCTCATATAACAGCGACTATCCGGTGCACAATATATAAATGAATGTAAGTCCATCTCTTTGCTTCAATTGGTGTAATAGTTATGCATAAACCCAGTCCTCCATAATTTATCACTATGAAAGGTTAAACCAGCATTTTCAGCCATACTGGGAATCTAACCCTGAACACTTTGTTCAGTGAACAGACATACTAGTGCCTGATCTAAGGTTTCGGCTGAACATATTAATATTTACAAAATAATTTCATCTACACTTTACTACAGGGAATAAACGGGTAAGCCCTGGACTGCTACCTTTCTCTTTTTAATCATCCTCTTATATTGTCACCTAAGTTAACATTAAATCGATTATTGCCTTGAGGGTATTTCACTGACCTTCCTTATCAGTGTGACCAACAGTGTTTATCTCAAGCCACAATTGACTTTGGAAACAGAATGTGGACATTTTTATGTTGCAACCGTCTATTTCTGGCATACGCACCTTTTGGAGCATTGGCATTCAGGTATATTTCCGTCACAAATGCCCTTGTACGTCAGTGGCTTTTACCTCTGATAAACAGGGGGAGCTTCACGCACCAGAGGTGTTTCATAATGCTGCCTCATGGGGTCATATTTCAGATTAGAACTCCTCCATTGGCCTGTATAAACCTGGATTTGAACCCCAACATCATTTGCAGGGTACATCATGCCCCAACTCGAGATCCGAAAGAGTTTTTAGTATCGCTAAGGGCTGTTTGAACGGTAATTCAATCAAATATTTCCTATCCACGCCTTTACGTAGTTAAAAGCACCCTAATTTTTGCAACCGAACAGTTTATACACAATTGTGTCAGGATTTTAGGGTTTTGGAAACTTTTATTCAGATGAAGTGTACACGCATTTGCGTGGAGGAAGAGGGGGAAACATGTATCAGTACATCAAACCGAGATTATAACTTTGATCTCCTCGTCATCAGTAGTCTTGTCTACTGCGAGAGTGGCACGTTAGACCACATGGCCACCGAGGTGGGTGAAATCATTTTGACAAAATTAAATGATGCTGAAAAGGATTTACAAACATTAATGGTCTCAGTTCACCTCTGTTCTAGTATTGGATAAGCACTGAAAAAAATCTATAATTGTAAGACTGACACTTTAGCTCTGGAAATCCTCTTGAAATCAAAGACATGAAGGAGATGGTAACATTGCCTTATTTATCTATAAATTTTAATTGTTGTGACTTTATATTACTACAAAAAAAAAAAAGATTTAATTGTTTTATGCTAAATGTTTCAACTTATCCATAATGTTTGAGAGTGAGCTTATAAATTAAATAAACTTGTATTTATAAGAGTAGAGAGGAGGTGTTTGGATGTAAACGTTAAAACACAAATATAACAATTTATAATATGTATTTACACAAATAAATGTTTTAAAAATATAGCTCACACCATGAAAAGTATAAGTGGGATATTTTTTTTACACAAATAAATGTTTTAGAATATAGCTCACACCATGAAAATCATACTTGAAATATTTATTTACACAAATAAAAGTTTTACAAATATATCTCACACCATAAAAAGTATACTTGGAATATTTATTTACACAAATAAAAGTGTTTACAAATTCATCTCATACCATGAAAAGTATACTTGGAATATTTATTTACACAAATAATTTTTTTATAATATAGCGCACTCCATGAAAAGTATACATGGAATATTTATTTACACACAAATATAAGTTCTAGAAATATGGTTCGCACTAAGAAAAGTATACTTGGAATATTTATTTACAAAAAATGATAGTTATAGAATATATCTTACAGCTTGAAGTATATCATATAAACAATAATCAATTTATTTAGGTCGTAGCGGTAATAGTGGCCTCGCTACTAATTTAAAAAGTACAGTTTAGAGAGTATTTGAATATATATATATATATATACATACAGATGGTTTCAATTTAAAATATGTACAATGATAAAAAAAATTGCCTAGAATTAAAATATATACAAATAACCAATTCTAGTTGACTAGAAATAATCAGGTAGATGAAAGATTGTACTTGTGGATAAAAAATTAAAAAAATATCCCGGGTGCATAAAATGATTTTTTTAAATGCGTGTTTTTATGCAGAAAAAAATGAAAGAATTTAAATATTTGAGAAATGGCATGTCAGGGGAACTGTCTAGAGTGAAATAAAAAAAGGTGATTATTTAGCCTGTCTAAATGCTCAACTTTTAGTCATGGCAAGTGCGTTTACAAGGACTTTGATAACCAAACAGCAACGTGTTATAATCACCTGTTATCCGCCGTTTGATGTACACTGGCCGGTAGACTTTATTCTGCAAAACAGTACATACATTCGTAAGACCCTTTCTCACAATTTTGTGTGGTATCTGTATGTATATTTCCGCAGCCTGTTCGAGGACCATCGCTTTCAATACGTCAACATCTACGTCTTTCTGGTTGCTGTAGTTTATGGTGATCCCGTGATACTTGCACAGCCAGATACAAAGGTGCTAGTGTAGCTTCCCGGTACGTAATCTTGAAGTTCGTCAGTGAGGTCACCTAAAAAGTCTCCAGTCGGTGAACTCCACTCACCGGGGCTTTCCATGAATAGAACGCTATCTGTGTCGTGATACAAAACGCGGTCCCCTAATTTTTCAAGGATGCTGTATAATTGCAATCTAGCCATAACAGTCATGTAGCATGCCACCACCACACTCGTGTTAGGGTTAGGGCCCAACGCGTCCAGTGCATCCTTGTAATTGTGTAAAATAACCTCAACATTTACATCTCTATGGTCTCGTGGGGGCTGTTTTAATATGGGTGGTCCTGTAAGGATAACAGAAAGTGCACCCGTGCCAATTACAGCCCCAGAACTGGAAGACGGTGGTGGTATCTTCAACTTTAACAACGCCGTCTAGACGTCGCCCTAACACATATTCCTCACGGTTGTTACCCGCTTGAAGGATAGCGACACGGCGTCGATGGGCCTCCAAGCAGAGCCATTGTACGGCGACGTGCGACTGTTGGTCTGCACCAATGTAAAGAGAATAGATAGGTAGCGCCATTTGGAAGAATCTGTTGATGTCATTGCTTGCGTCAGCCACGAAACTACGTCACCCAGTACACAGCAGTTAGTAATGTGTCATGCTGTCCATGTATTTCGGACGGTCCATTAAATTATCTTTATAATTATTTATTTATTTGTGTTTGCCTGGTAGTGATTTTTTCGTGTATAGTTAGCTACTTTATTATGTTTACCACTCAAGTATCTGTTTTAATATGCTAATATTAAATACAGCAGGGATGTTCCAGTTAATGATTCAATAGTAGTAACTATAGTACTAAATATATGTATGATTGCTAACTATATATAGTTGAATTATTCTTATCAAGCTGTTTATTATTTTATAATAGTTTTTCTTTTATATAATAATATATAGGATAAAAGTCATTGCTGAACAATCAGACTTTTAAGCTTTTTGTTAATTTATTTACGTAGGTTAGGCACGTAAGGCTACAAGTCATCGTTGAACAATCAGACTTTTAGGCTTTTTGTTAATTTATTTGTGTACGTTCTTCAATTTTAATTACATGTGTTTTTAAACAGACATACAAAATGCCTAGCTTTGCTGTTGCACTCTGTGTAAATAGTCAACGAAACTGCAAGGGTAAGAATATATCTTTTTACTCCCTTCTTAAGGATCCAGAAATTTTCCGTACATGGTCGCTCAAAAGTAAAAGTAAAGATACAATTAATACAAATTTTTCTCGAATATGTTCCATTCATTTTGCCGACAGAGACTTTGCTATTTGTGGTGCTAAATTGAAAGTTAACTAAAATTCCAAGAACTTAAAACAAATTGAATGTTGCCAGTGTTAATAATACATAGTTCCAACATATAAGTAATTTTAAACATATTTTAATGATTTTTTAAGTGAATTTATTCAGTTTTTCTCATTTATTGGTGTGAATTATAGATATGTATTAATATGTTTAATGTTCCCAAACGTGATATAATTTCTAACAATAATTATTTAGAAAGGACTTAATTTGTCTTCTATAAGACTTTGTGAATGTTAAGCCATGTTCTCACGTGTCATTTTCAGTGATTCCCTGAATAGTATTACAAAATGAACGTCAGAACAACCATTTCATTAGACTGAATTATTATTTAACGTTTTCGTTAAAAGTTAAAAGGAATTATACTTTTATTCATTGTTAATTATTATCATTATTGAAAAATAAAAACAAAATGAACCATGTGGAAACGACTTCATTTTTATTTGAATGTACAGATTTATTTAGATATTTACAGACAATGTGTTGTTATAAGATTTCTAAAAAATGGTATTTAAGTTGTGAGACAAACAAACCGACCTATTTTTAAACAGTTACAGACAATTTGAATATCTATGGAATATAAGTAGTGATTTATATCAAATAAGACAGCACGTGGCGCCATTTTAGTAAATTAAACAATAGTTGATTATTCTCAACATGATCATTATGATAAATGATACATGTGAACAAATTCCTTTAATTTTTATTTTCATTAAAAATGAATCACTTGAAATTATTCATTGAAAGAGAAATGTGAGAACACGGCTTTAAGCGCTGGCTTGTGTATTGAGTGACGTCACACGCTCAGCCAATCAGATGTCGTTCTCCAACTGGCGCTACCTTCTATTCTCTTTACATTGGGTCTGCACACCGGTATCCATCGTTAGGGATGATACTGTTGGTATTATCCTTAAGATGACTTCGGTGGTAGACCAACATGGCTTTTCATACCATAGTACACGCCTCTCTGAAACGATCCACCTTTGGTTTTTCCATAAGCATATCTCTAAGCTTTAGGCATGCGTTTCGTAGGATCTCTACATCTTTCACACAATACAGTTCCAACTTGCAGTTAAAATCAAAGACATATTTTCTTTGAACAACGCGTCATACCCCTTCTCAAAGTTCTCGTTCCCCTCAACCGACATCTCACCGATGCCGTAGTCCTCCTTTTGCGTCAAAGGACCCCTATACCCTACGTTTTATTTTTTATTAAATAAATGGGGGAAATGTCCCTTGACCAAAGACTCGTCCAAACCGAATGTCTTGGGCATCTTGGAAAACGACATCGGGAGAAAGTTCACCGAGTCAATAAAGTGTAGTGGGCCGTAACGCATGGACATGATTTTCCCACCGTTCATTATGAGCTTTGAAGTCCATTTTTTAACTCCATCATATATTTTTAAATAAAATGTCCTTAATAGGTTTTCGCAATAATGCCTAGGAGGGTGATATCCTTAAATTTTGTTGCTTTAATTTGCTCTCTCTCTCTCTCTCTCTATATATATATATATATATATATCCGAAAAATAGGGCCAATGTGGTATCACCCTTGAATATGCGACTCCTATCACCCCCGAATTCGGTGCAATGATGGTCATTTACATTTATATGAATGCAGGCCTTGTAACACGTCTGTACGACACATAGGTTAGACTCATGCAAGCACGTGTTGACAGCACCTTGAAGAAGCGTTTCTTGTCTGCATTGCAAATGTAAAACACAAACATGAAATTGTTCTTTCCAGTTACGGCTTGGATGGGGCTTGCTTAATATATAAGACATCAACAAAAGGACGATGGATCTCGCATACTCTAAATAAAAATCTCATCATAACACCTATGCGAATAATTTGACTCTTCCAAACTGAAAAAATGCCCACAGACCTCATAATCCTTTTTGATATCACAGACCGACAAGTGACCTTTTATGGTTATCAAAACATGTTTGGTTTGTGAGCCAACACCCACGGTCTATACAGGTCACAGTTCAACCTCCACTGCAGACCGCTTTAGCATTGATGTTTTTGCACGAATATTCACATTTGTGCTCGTTATTTGTGTTGAACAGCACATGGCATTCTCGGCAAAAGTACGAGCACTTAAATGCAGCTGTCAAGGATATTATAACGTCAAAATGGTTTTGCTTATTGGAATGTTTGGGAGGAGTATATCCCTCATATAGGACCTGCCTCCCCCGACGTTCCCTGAACACTGTGATTTTGTATTCGCAGAGGTATGTTTGAAATTGTTTCAGTTCATTGATTCCACCACCACTACCTTTCACAAGATTCACACGGGAATCACGGGATAGTACCTCTGCTTTGAGTTTTTGAATTGGACGACCCTTTTTGATTTGTTTAGCGGTGTTTACGTCCATGAATCCTGGTTCTCTTTTAATGTCACATATAGCTTTGGCAACAATAACCCACAAGCAAGGCAAAGTGTGTTGCCATTTTTAATCGTAATGCTCCCTTGGTTTTTACGGCTATATGTGTTAGCAGTGGATAGCTTATCACAATGACGTGCACTCCCACGTGTCTCCTTAAAATGGCTGAGTTTAACGTACAGTGGTGCAGTGCTTAAGAACAAGCTATTACTTTGCAACACACGTCGTACGTTATCAAGCACGGCTCGACCGTCTAACTGATACACCCTTCTAAAAGAGATAAATACAGGAGTTGAGTCTGTGCTTTTCAAAAGTAAGTGTGGATTCACACGTTCGCTGAAGAACAAGCGCAGAGCCGAAATGCGTCACGTGATGACCGCTTAAGCCAATCACAAGAAATCAGCGCGATCTGCGTACAAAGTTCTGCATTTGTAGAAATAATTTCAGCTTTGGCCGCGCTTCTCCTTGAAAATCGGCGTAGAAGAACCAATCAGCGCATGCGCCAACATTCAACCACGCGCCATCTGTTACGGAAAGTAAACAATGTCGACTCTAAAAACCGATGAATTAAAAGAAAGATTAATAAATCTAGTGAGGGAGAGAAGATCGCTTTGGGATCCCTCCGAAAGAAATTACAAGGATGCTAGGGTATCCGAGAGGCTGTGGAAGGAAATTTCCATGTACATAGGGGAGCCACGTAAGTGTTTGTTTATAATCTATAGCTTATTAGGTTAGTTTGTTAAGATTGTTCACATGAAATATTTGTATAGATAAACAGTTATTATTATCAATGAAAGTATTGTTATTACAATATATTCTATGTTTCTTTTAGCGGTAGTTTGTGCAAAAACATGGAAATAGCTACGAGATTGCTACGTTGCAAAAAAAAAAAGAAAGCCCCCAAGTGGATCTGCAGGTGTCAAAAGTAAAAATAACAGTTTAATGGAATCGATGAGGTTCATAGAGGATAAAATAAAACCCAGGCAGTAAGTAAAATACCAAATTTTATTTTTAATCACTATGATAATAAGTAACAAACACTATATCCTCTTATTTGAACAGAAATAAACATCATTAAAATATTGGTTGGGTTGTTTAAATAAAATTAATATGTGGACTTTACATAATTTTGGATAAATATTAATTTTATTTTATATTTCTTTAAAATATTTAAACTAATGGCCATATTTGATAAAAGAATTAGGTATAACTAACATTATTTTTTAAACTGTATAACAGGTCTTTGAAATAGGCAATGTAAGTTATAAAATAATAATTAAAAAAATGTTAATTTCAATGCTAAACTATCACACATGGCCCAAACAACCTTTGCCTTTTTTGATAGGCCTATGATAGAGGGTCACAGGGGTAAATATGTAAAATAAATAAATATTTAGTTTTAAAAGTTCTCACCACATTCAATTCCACTTGTACAGTAGGTCTGATGGTATCCTGCCATAGAAGTTTTAAGGAACAACTAGTCTAACCGGTAGTTTTATATTTAACTAGATTTAGAGTAGGTAATTTACTTTTACTAGCTTAGGTTTTTAACATGGATTCTATTAGAATAGTCTGTAAAATCTCTGCTACATTAAAGGAAAAAAAAAATATCCTGTGAAAGTTATTAGCCTAAATGTGGGAATAGGGTTTCCTGTTCAAGAAAGGCTGCCTACATATTTATTTAAATAATTATAATTATTTTTTTAATGTACCCAGAAAAAATTCTCCATAGAACACTAGGACTATAGAAATATGTGGACTTTACATAATTTTGGATGAATATTAATTTTATTTTATATTTCTTTAAAATATTTAAACTAATGGCCATATTTGATAAAAGAATTAGGCATAACTAACACTATTTTTCTAACTGTATAACAGGTCTTTGAAATAGGCAATGTAAGTTATAAAATAATAATAGAAAAATTGTTGTTAATTTCAATGCTAAACTATCACACATGGCCCAAATAACCTTTGCCTTTTTGGTAGGCCTATGATAGAGGGTATTTAGTTTAAAAAATTCTTACCACATTCAATTTCCCTTGTACAGTAGGTCTGATCGTATGCTGCCATAGAAGTTTTAAGGAACAACTAGGCTGACCGGTAGTTTTAGATTTAACTAGATGTCGAGTAATTTACTTTTACTAGCTTAGGTTTTTAACACGGATTCTATTAGAATAGTCTGTAAAATCTCTGCTACATTAAAGGTTAAAAAAAAATTACCCTGTGAAAGTTATTAGCCAATATGTGGGAAGAGGGCTTCCTGTTCAAGAAAGGCTGCCTAAATATTTATTTAAATAATTATTATTATTTTTAATGTACCCAGAAAAAATTCTCCATAGAACACTAGGACTATAGAAGAAGTTTTTTTGTCCTGTTTGAAGACATGTATCACCTGGTGTAAATGGTCACAACCAACATTATATTGAAATAGTTTCTTTAAATAATGTTTTAAATATTATGTTCCCAGGACTTTATCGAATGTGGGGTTAGCAGTTGACTGTGATAATATATCAGTTCTCACCATGGATAATGGTATGTTTTATTCAAACAAGCCTATTAAAAATTATATTAATTGTATTCTATCAAACAAATCAAGTGCACATTTTGATATCACCTATAAAGTAGCAATACTTTGTCTATCTTGTATCTATCTTAAACAGATATTTAGTTTATTTTGCCTCTCAGCATGAGCACATAATATGACTTATTGGAAACAAATCATAAGAACCATACCTTTTAGTAGTGTCTTTTCCTCTAAAAAACTTGAAGCTCACAAAATTTATACTAGCATTACACTCACAAAAATGTGGGGAATCCAATGATATCAAATGAAAAATTATCTAAAAAAACTTTGTTATAATAAATGATTCAAAACCAAACTCACCTAAATAACACAGGGAAAAATATAATCGAAAAATCTGTATAGTTGCAGTTATAGTCGATTAATATGCAATAATCTTCTGTAGCAGCCACACTACTCTCACTACCGAACGAATTTCTTGCAAATGGTTAACAAAACCTTTCTTATAAAAAAAACTTTTACATAAATTTTGATATGCTGAGGTGCTCACGCTTCATTCCTTGTCTTTTCTAACTCAATTTTGCATAACCAAAAAAATCCTACTAATATTTTTTAGTTCTAACACGACTGCCAACTTGTCTTGTATAATTAATTTAAAGGCAGTCAGATTTAGATAGGCAGACACATTTTTGTCAGTTAAAAAAAATTTCAGAACATTCTTTCTATATATTTATAAATCAAACTTTCTGGTTTGCAGCCGTTAATTTTCCTAGTTTATATCAATGCCACAACAAATATTTTAGTGTCCTGTTTTTGAATTCTGATCACCCCTTTGGTCTAGATTGTTAGAGCTCCTAGTTACATATCCATAGGTCCTGGGTTCACGCCTCAGTGCTCCCAAAATGTATCTCTGGCAAACTCAACCCCGTGAAGACAAATGAGGAGCTGTTTGAATAAAGAAGTAGCGGCATCAGTCTAGAAAACTGAGATTAACTTCCAGAGGGTTTATTGTGCTGACCACATGGCAAATTAAATCTTTGATGAATTTTTTCCGATGGAGTTTAGTTAAAAATAATGTGTGTTGTTCTGATCTTGTTATAACAACTATACAGTTTCAATCCATTTAGATTTTTTCTAAGCTAAAAAAAATAAATACAAATTTTCTTGTCTTACAGAACAATTGAGCTTGCAGAGCGATGCAAATACTGGCACTTTTGACACCAGTACACAGGGGTCCACAAAATCCAACACAGGTGAGGAAGCAACTTTTTGGAGCGGTTTCAGTTCCAGTTCATTGCCAAAAGTAAATCATTAAATTGGGGTGTAGTATTTAAGATAAATAAGCGTTAGGGGGTGGGGGGAAGCAGGGGTGTCGCCCAACCCCTGACTATCCCAGCTATATCTATAGTATCTCAAAGAATAATTAAGTGGATTTAAAATGTGCAAATGTTCATATAAATCCCAAAGCAATCCTTAATAAATAAGAATGCATAAAGGTTGTTTAAAAAAAATGATAAAATTTTGGTAGAGTTTTTAAGGCTGTATTTGCTTTGCATTCTTTAACTAATAATTAAGTTTTTAAAAAGGCCCACTATATAAAACGTGAATTTTCTTTTTAATTAGATTTGCTGTGAGCTTATCCTCCCTTTGAAGAACTGGGCCCACCTTTCCCTATGGACCGATGGGACTCGTCTCAAAATAATAGAGAAAAAGGTAAAACCAACTATTTTCTTTATTATCATATTATTTCATGCGCATTAACAAGAATTACTACTAGCACCTGAAAAAACACATGTGATTCTCTTACCCACCACCCCCTCTCAACCTTGCAGAACCCCAAAGCTGATAGGCCAATGTCTAAAATCTCTGCCACCCATATTAGAACCTATAAGTCTGTGGTTGCAGGATTAGACCTATATATATTTGTTTCGAGATCATCATCACTACTCCTTGATAAATCAAATCAAAATATAGTTTTCTTTTACTTTGTTTGGCTACCAGTTTCGGCTATTCACATGTACAAACACTAGAGGAGTAGGTAGAATTTAGAGGAAATGTTCACTTATTTTTGTGAAGGTAGAGGAGGTGAATGTCTAGGAAAAATCATACCGAGTACACCCGGTCGGTATACAAATCTCGACCTCCTCGTAACTGACAAACAAAACAAATGTGATATTAAGTCCACATGCCTATTGATGTTTTGTTTGATATAAATTTATTATATAATGACTATACTAATGTAACTAAGATGTCACAAAACAGAATCCATGTGAATGGCAGGTATTTTGGAGGTTATGCTAGCTGAGCTTCTCGTCCAATCATTATACAGCTCCAGGGAACTGAGTCAGGCTACTATTTATAAAACACTCTGAATGTAGCTTGCTAAATTTTTTTTATAATTTAAACCACTTACATTTCTCTTTGAATCATACAAAAGTCGAATAGCATTGTAATCACTTAAAAAAAATAATGTTAAGCTATAGCCTCAGAGTGACCCCACCTTAAATTGCCATAAATAAATATTTTCTGAATATGTGTTGTTTTAACACACATTAAGCCAATGTTTGTTATGTTTTAATTCTAGACATTCCTTCATCATCTATCCAGATGGAACCTGGGCCTCGAGCTTACCCTGCAGATTTGGAAATTCCGAAAAGAGGTAAACAAAAAGCTCATTTTTCTAGGAGGGTTGGGGATCTTAAAAAAGATCATAGAAACAATATTTGACTCCTTTTCTCTTTCCAAGAAACACTTTTATTTAAAATCCTAACACGGTCAGTGGTACAACAAAATTACATCTTGTAGGTGAAGATTAAAATAATGAATTGATAATATTGGGAAATAATAAAAATAGAAAACAAAATGAAATTAACTAATAAGTACAAATTTTATGAAAAATGCCTGGCATGGTTTCCTTTATATGTTTGTCTTTATTTTTATCAATTCCCAATATTATAAATTTGTTAAACAAAATAATGAAGTTAACATTTGGCTTGTAGTAGGGGTGTATGAAGTCCACTTTTTCAATTCGAAGCAAACTCAAATCAAAGTTTGAATATTTTCTTTTAGTTGTCTTATGCTTGAAAAAATATTATATTATGGTTATTTATATTATTTTGTGCACTAAAGCTACTTGGAAAATGTTTTATTGCATAATTGTTTGTAATATTTCTTGTTAATCTTACTATTCAAGTTAGTATCACAACATGAATTTGATTACTACAGATTATCTATATATTATTTTAATTTGTAATGTACAAAACAACTCAGAATGTTGGCGGAACGAAGTCGTAGCTGATGTTTGTTTCGAAGCTTCACACACCCCTAGCTTGTAGTATATAAAATAAATAGTGAAATTGTAAATGAACACCATAATTTACTTAATTTTTATATGCCATTCATATGTGGACCCCACTATGGGGGATGTCCAATTTCCAGGAGATGTATGACCCAGCCCCCCTCTTGAACTCTCGCTTTTTACACCTGTAGCAGAAAGGAGTAATTTATGTAGAAATAATACAAATCAAAGAATGACTTTTTTTTTACATAAGTGATGGCATATGTTTTCATTAAGTTCAATACACAAGAGACACATTTTATTGTACAAAGTCTGTGGCCTGAAGATGGTGTCTTGTGAACACCAGAGATTGTACAAGATGTTTGGTATAATTTCGGGGAATAGAACACGTCTAACATCAGTCGTTGTACAGGTTTTCGATTGTTATCAAAAGGTAATCCTATTTGCTAGAAGATTACATTTTTAAACGAATAATTGTATATTAATTAACAACTAAAATCTTTATCAAAATTATAATAGATTGAACCCCAAGTATATTGGTTTCAACTGTTTAGAAAGTAAAAAAAAACATTTGAAAATAAACCTTTATTCATATTTGTAGACTTTAGAAATGATCAAGTAAATATTTATAGGTAACATTTGAAGATTTTTCAACAACAAAAAATGGCAGCGAAGCCATTATATTAATCAAATAGTGTATCAAGTTATACGTGTGAACTGGGTAAAACATTATGTGCAATCAATGTGACCATGATATAGTACAACTTAAATTATTAAACTAAACATAATTTACAATATAAATAGAGTACAATATGTATAATAACTAAAACAAATTAACCATTAGTTACAAAAGTATGGTTTTATGTTTGTAGTTGCTACTAAAAGGAAACCACCTGCACCAAATATGGAGTTCCAAGCAAAAATTATAAAAGAACTGGAAAAGGAACCAGATTCCGATATGCAATGGCTGTCAAGCCTACTTCCTTTCCTTAAAGAAATTAAAAAAACAACTACAAAAGAGAGGGCGAAAATTCAAATTCATAGCCAACTAGTCTCAATTTTAGAGGAACAAGGTAAAATACAAATATATATATATTATATTATCAATTAGTGTATTCCTGTGTTATGCACACCCCTTACATCATAAAAGATTTTAAATATTATTACTCAAACTTCAGTTCCGCTTATTATTCTTGATTAAGTTATTTCATATTATTTGAATTTACTTTACTTTGAATTGAATTGAAAAAGAACATGACACACCCCCGGAATGATTTTAATTATATGAATGGACGCATCTCTTATACATTCTCCAGTCACACAAATTTGATAGAAATCCATGCATTTTCTATCTAGTAGATTTAATAGGCATTAATAGCAGCATGCTCCCCCGAAAAATTGTTTGACAAATTGTAAAGTATGTCTCTTTGTTTAAAAAATGGCTTAAACCTTTTGCCATTGCCATTCGACTTGCCCAACACCACTGAAGAACTCTGTGAATGCTTCTTGGCTGTGATTATTACACCCCACTTGACCAACAGGTTGCATAGCTGCTGTTGGTTCTTTACGCCAAGCGCCATCTTGTGCATCACCATCACAGTCAGCATAATATTTAGGCATGTATTTTGTTGATGAAATTTCTGTCATCAAATTGTGGAGGCAAACACATGCCTTTATAATGCTCTCCACAGTTCCAACAGAAGCCACAATTGGTTTTCTGAAAATTCTCCACCTACAATAAAATCAAATTTTTATAATTTTATACAGCTAACACATATTCAAGCTAATTTTATTTTTATTTTTCAGAGAATATGCAAGAGAATCATTGCCAAGAATGAAAGATTGTGGATGAAAGAGTTGTATATATTTGTAAAAAATAATTTTTTGATCATATTTAAACTGACATAACTTGTTGTAAAAAAAACTTTAAAAAAAAATAAATGTTTAAAATGCATAACCTGTAATTGTTTATTTCCTTAAATTACACTTTTTATCTTTGTAAAAGTGCTAGACAAATTTCTAATGATTTAGGTCTTCTTTTGAATATCTAGTGAAGTATTTTCAACTATATTATGAATTTGCACATTTTGCTCTAATACAATGATTCCCAACAAGGGTTCTGCGTTGGATTGAAAAACCTTGCGAGATAAAAGTACAACTTCCCACCTTTTTTGTAAGTGAGTAAAAGAATCAAAATTATGCATTTAACATGACTTCTTAATAAAACATTGAAGCATTTTGATAGTTTATCTTGGTTAGATATTTGCATGGTGGTTACTATTTAAGCTGAGGGGCATTCATTTGGCAGTAATGAACATTGCCAGCGCTCCCTCATAATACCATCAAAAAAGAGAAAGTCCCAAGTTTCAAATTAAATTAGGAGACAATTAGAATCATTGTTATTCTATTTAATCTTGTAAGCCTATTATTATAATTGTAAATGTTATATATTAAGATAAATTTAACTTGTTTTTTCACTAATAACAAGGAGTCAAGTTTATTGAGATAATGATGTTAGACCACCTGTTTTCATAGTGTTATGATAAATAAATCTTGACTCTTTTCAATATTTCAATAAAGTATTTTTGAAGTGGTTTTGTAAAATAAGGTCACTTTGACACACTTTCTCTCGCCCACAACCCTCGGAATTATTATATTGAAGAATTTTATATTTGTGGCCCGATACTAAATTTGAATTAGAAATTTTATTCATTTGTTGAAATGAAGTAAGTTTTAATTACAAGTTGGTTATAAAATGTAAACAAAAAACTGTCATGAATCTTTAAAATACCTGTATGTTGAAACAACTTTTTTAATATAATAAATATTATAAAATTTAGTATTTAAAAAAAAGTTAAGCTAAAATATTTCTTACCTTGCTGCGAGAATGCCAAAAGTATTTTCGATTACTCTTCTTCCTCTGCTTTGTCTATAATTGTATATAGTCTTTTCCCAGGAAGGGTCTAAGGATATTAGATTTTAATGGGAAGGCTTCATCTGCCAGGAACACATGGGGCACAGACACATTTGTGCATGGCAGCTTTTTCGGTGGGGGGACTAATACATTATTTTGCGGGATGTTTTTCCCCATATTGGAAACTGCAAAAATTCCACCATCGCTTTGTCTGCCATATGCACCTATATCGACCATGGTAAAACGATATCGTGCATCACAGCTTGCAAGAAGCACAATGCTGTGTGTATGCTTGTAATTGTAGTACATGCTCCCACCATTATGAGGACACTGAAACAAGTATTTAATATTTGACAAATAAGCTATTATAATACTGTTGTTATTTAGTGTATTCATCTAATTTAAGTTTAAAAATAAGACTTGTATTTCAAGTCGATTAAACAAAAGTAGATATTTAAGGGAGAGGTTACATAAATATCCACACTTACTTGAATAATAACATGCTTTCCATCGATAGCCCCGACACAATTGGGAACCTGCCACATTCTATTAAAGTCCCTTTCAATCTCTTCCCAGCGTTGTTTGGAAGGCATTTTAAGCACTTTATGCATTAGTGTGAGCCATGATGACTCACATGTTTCTTTAATTATCGCACTCGTAGTGCTTTTTCCAATTCTATGTTGGAAGGACATTGAACACATAGAATCCCCTGATGCCAAATACCTAAAATCACCAAATATTACATATGACCTCCAAACACTTATTGGCTGTAGTAGGTAGTAAATACATTTAAGGAATTATTTAAACTAAAGTATTTGAATGAAAGCAAGATGGTTGAAATGATATAACTTTGGTGGGCACATAGCTATCGTGTTTAATATGTTTTGCAGTTTATTTAAATTCTATATAAGATTTTCAAATCAATGTTATGGACACAAGTTGCATTACATTAGAAGCCAAAGTACAAACTTTAGTAATTTTGTGAAAATAGTTATAAAAGTAATAAATATGTTCCTTATGCCTTATATTTAAAAGTTAATCACTAATATAGCTTTAAAAGGCCTACTACATATATAAAATATTATAATAAAGTACAATCTCACCTTAACGTAACACCAAGCCTCAGACCCACGGGAAGTGCCTCTCGCCCCACAGACTTTTTATGTATTAGTGGGCTTACCAGTGACAGTAAATTGTCAAATATTTCGGGTGTTACACGCAAAATATTAAAAAAACATTCGAGGTCACTCAACCGAGTGACTTGCAAGAGTGAATAAAAATCGCCCTGTTTCTGAAATGGTATAAATAAAAACCAATTAAAGGTTTTAGTAAAGTTTCACTAGCCTAAATAGTTTTTTTAACTTTAAAATGTCCAATAAAATTAAGGGAACAGTTAAACTGTGAACGTTATTCATTTTATTTTGAGGTAAATGTAGGGTAAAGAATGTTTATACTGTCTTTTGACAAACTAGGCTGTATTTAAAAAAAAACTAAACCTTACAGTGTTATTAATAACATAAGACACAAAAAAGTGGCCTTTTAAATATTTAGAATAGTTTGTTAAATCATTAATTAAAATGTTTCTTTCAGAATACACACCCTGCTTGGAAATAAATAGGCTCTAAATGTATTAATTCGGCCAAAAGTTTCTTTTATTTTAATTTTAATATACTTTGAAGTTTAGGTTAAGCTGGGTTGATACATCTTTTATTTATTATAAACCCAATGGCCTATTTATTATGAACACATAACATCATTTTTATTTATGGTAATTATTATAATTAATAATGGTTCAGTATATTATGTAAGTGTGCAAGTTTGATTAATTTTAATTCACTAAAATATTTACAATATAGTGTTGGGTAATGGGAATAAAGAAATAATATGCCATTTACAAAATTTGAGTTTGATTTAGTTTATAGATGGCTGACTTCTTTTTTTTTTCTAATATTAATTTTAAGTGTTTAGTCAAAATAATTATGTTTTACTTTTTCTTTTTTTTTAAGTGTTAATGTTATTGACCCATAAATTTATCTTAAACTAGCCATGCTTAGTTCATTTAACTTGACAGACCTACCACCTACTCAGATTATACCAAATTATTAGGGCCTATAGTCGTAGGCTAATATTGGCCTATTAGGACAAACTTCCTATCATTTTCGTTTGGGCAAATTATAATGTATCTCTCAATTCTATCAACAATTTTAGTTGAAAAGGCAAATTTACTCAGAAGATGCATCTTTGTTAATACTTTTATTTAATCTAATTTAGTTTTACCCAAAATATAGTTAGTGTGAGTTTTAAACAAACATCTAAAAGATTTTAAGTTTTATTAAAGATTTAAAATAGGTATTAGTGTATTGCAAAAATTTGATATTTGTTTTGTTGAAGAAAATATTATCAACACACCAGAGACCAGTATGATTTTATTTTTTCAAAACAAATTTCGTTTGTTGGATTTGACAAATGAGCTTAATATTTAAGAATTATTACAATTAGACCGTACCTTTCTTTCAAAAATATGAGGTCGTTCATACCAGCGTCTATAGGTTTTCACACACTGTTCTTCTTCAATGTATAAAGCTGCAAGCAGTGCTATTTTCCTTTTTCTTTCCATAATCAGTTTGACAGGTTATCAACACAAACAAAAATGGAGGCAATCAGCTGATTTTAAATCGTCATCTCAATGCATCATGGGTAAACAGACATTCTCAACTTTCCGCGAGTGCATGAACTGCTGCGTTTACTAGGCAGAGCGGATACTCGGTTCTGCTATATATTTTCGGCGAGCGTGTGAATCAACAGTAAGCCGACATGATCATCGTCGCTGATACAATGGTCCTGCAGCCGATTGAGAAAATTATTAATTTGTTCTTCATGCCAGCTTAATGCACCACGATCCCTCGCTGGAGATGTACGGTAATTTCTCTACCAGTATAAAAGAAACGCCTCAATTGCTTTATTCTCTTCTCGATGATTAGATAGGAAGGACTTGGGACAAAGCGCCACCAACCTGGTTTACTGGGCCACTATTTTTCGATTGTGCCGCCAAAGATGTTCCCACTGTCCCCACCGTCACGGGTTTTTGGACGACCGCTGACCCCGTCTGCCTCGCCACATCCAAGGCTCAAAAATCGTCTCCGTGTCTTATTGGCGATGTTCCTATGGCGGGTTGAAGGGGTTTCACGGATGTTGGAGGCGGGAGGATGGAACCGATATTTTCACGCTTCATTTAAACTATAACACAAGAGCACGTCTCAGAGTAAACACTTTAAATAAAATTGTTCCAAATACATTTTCTGCAAACTACCAATTATTCTTTCTCTTTAAAATGATACCACACAAAATATATTTCTTTTCAATTTCAATCTACTTTCGGTATCAATATAATATGTTACAATTTTTCCTAAACATAATTGCTTTAACTGATACCAACATTTGCAAAGTGTTTGTAATACACACACTTTAACCCTAGAACATATACAAAATACAGTCTAGGGCAGTTGATTTATTACTAGGAAAGGTTAAAACTACTTTTCACCCCCACATGGAATTGAACCTGGGACCCTTGGATCAGAAAACCAATATATAGGGTTTTCTCTTTTTTAATATTAGGTCCAAGCCACAATATAATTTTCCTTGTTAATTATTATGCCGGTATATATTTGAATGCCTGTATACTTAAAACAGATTGTAACACTAGATATAAACTACCCCCGTTTTAATATCATATAATTGGGTAGAAAAGTGCAAATTCAACATGTACAAAATACAGTCTAGAGCAGTTAATTTGTCACTACGAATGGTTAAACCTACATTTTCATACCTGCCAAGGAATCAAGCCCAGGACTCATGGACTAACAAAACAAATATATAAAGATTTCTCTCTATTAATAATCAGCTAATGCAAAAATATAATTTTCCCGGTTAGTTATTATCCCAGTATATAATTAAAACAGATTGTAACACTACATCTAAACTACCCATGTTTTAAAACTATATGATTGGTCAGAAAGGCACAAATTTAACAGATACAAAATACAGTGCAGGGCAGTTACTATGAAAGGTTAAATTTACATTTTACCCCTGATAGGGAATCGAACCCGGGACCTTTGGCTCAGAAAACCAATATATAGGATTTTTCTCTCTTTTTAATAATCGGCTAAAGCAATTATATAATTTCTCTTGTTAATTATTATGCCAGTATATATTTGAATAGTTGTATACTCAAAACAGATTGTAACACTAGATCTAAACAACCCCCGTTTTAATATCATATAATTGGGCAGCAAAGAGAAAAAAAAAAATCCTACTCTAAATTGAATTGCATTGCCATCTATTATTTCGATAAGTAGCCAAGTTTACCTACATACCATTTTCGACTCTAAAATGTCTTGCAATGCCATCTGTTATTTCGATAAGTAACCAAGTTAACCCCACCGTGCTAATGATTGAATAGATCTAGCTTTAAATAAGTTATTGGGGATAACATATCTTAACACAAATTGATAAAAATAGATATTGATGTTAGAGGGATAATTTTTAATGGTGAAAATTAAGTTTTATATTGGTAGAAATAATTTTGTTTTGGAATTAAATAAACAATTTTTTATTGAATATTATAATTTAATTTAAACCCGTTATGGTTTTCCAGCCTAAAGCACTGTTAACGTTTTTATTAATAAAATGCGAATAACTTAAAGACTAGGACATCCACAAATCCAGCCCACTGTATGTTAATTTATCAGACCGACATTTTTAATCCATGTCCGGAATCGAACCTGGGACTGATAGTTTAGTATACAGACCTGCTATCGAATGCGCTAAGGTGGAGGTTGAATTTGATCCAACATATTGTAAACACGGCTAAAGTGACAATTATAATTTTCTCTCTTTCTTCTTGTTTGTAATAATAACCTTCTATACCTTGAATATAAGAGATAATATTCTCAAAAAGGTCAGCTGACAAAAGGTTTTGGTTTGCAAGTGAAACAACGGTGGTTTGGGGGAAGAGAGGACGTGGATAACTCTTACGTAATAAGCTGTCTATTTCCGACCTAGTTGCTATATTATAATTACTCGTAGACGGCGCTAAGATATTTAATGGCAAATTTACATATAAGCCGGTCTATCACGTCCAATTCACCCCAAACATCAGGGATCAAATTTCCGCTAGCGTCGGTAGGGTCCTGGGGGCTGAAGGCTGACGGCGGCTTGAGGACGGTGTCACTGTGCAATGCATTAAGATTATTATTATTTAGCACCGCGTCTTACTACCCGTTCGGGTTATACGCTAATGCATTAAGAGATTCTAGATGTGGCGCAGGTACAGAGTCCATCGCTTTGCCGCTTTCAAGAGACGACGTCCGCACACACGTCGCTAAACCCTCTGCAGGCGACACGTGGTCCCTCAGGCCAGCATCCAACCCATATGGATCCAAGTGGTTTGAAATTAAATAAATACAGATTAATTAATATTGTGAGAAAAACCACCCACCAATCATGCTCAAATCTATAGCAGGATGCTAATTACCCTTGGACCATTTTCCATCCGCCAGGCAAATTCTGTACTCATTAAAAAGCTCTAAATAGTCCGGGATTCCCGGCGCTACCGACGCTGCAGTTGGAGTGGCAGGGTTTTCTTGAAAGTCTGTCAAATAAACAAATGCCGTTGTACACCAAAGACGTAATAAGCAAAATAGTAATCACTATAATATACAAAACGTTTTAAAACATATTTGAATCTAGCCAATTTTCCAGCGCGTCAAAACTCATTATGATGTTTACTAGCCGCAATTATTAATTATAATGACCGGATGTAATGATTCAAGGTCTATTTATAGTCGCTTCAATGGGGTGTGCCACATATAAAGGTGGCGGCTTCTCATTGGTTGAAAATATTGTTTCCACATCGGTGATTGCCCGAGACTAGTAAATTAGCATCTATTTACAGTTATCCCGCATTAGCACTAGCTCTCTCTCTAAGGATGGATGTCTTCCTTCGGTGCTTGCTAGAGGGATCCTTGAAGGACTGTCGGTCGTGTTTATTTTTCCAACAGTGCAAATGTGGGTACACATCTCTTCCTGTGATGAGAGGGGCTATGGGGTTCAAGTCCCTGCTGCAAGGGCAACTAACACTATGTACCTCCATTTCAAACCCTAGGAAATGTTGTTACACATTTCGCCTGGTCAAAATCAGCTCTTATCTCACGCTGGCCTGATGAGCTTAGTTAGAATCCCTGTACACGCAAATGTGGGTAATCATCTCACCCTGTGACATAAGGAGGTAGGGGTTCAAGTCCCTTAAAGGCTAAAAAACGCAAATTACTTCACATTTCACACCCTGGAAAATGCTGTTATACATTTCGCCTGATCAAAATCAGTTCTTATCTCACGCTTAACTGAAGAGCTTAGTTCGAATCCCTGTCCTCGCAAATGTGGATACACATCTTGCCCTTTGCCATAAGGAGATAGGGGTTCAAGTTCCTTAGAGGTTAATGAACGCAAATTACTTCACATTTCAAACCCTAATAAGTGGTGTTACACATTTTGCCTGGTCAATATCAGCTTTTATATCACGCTTGCCTGAAGAGCTTAGTTCAAATCCCTGTCGTGCGTGTGTACTGAGGCCGATTCTTGGGTAGCAATCTACCATCACAATGCATTTTATAATAGTTTTTGTATACTTTTATCGATGGCGCATGATTTAAGGGGTCACTAGACGGCCAGTGACAGAGTGATCGATGTTTAAAATGCGGGTACATATTCTACTTGGTCGACTGGAAAATTGGTGGGGTGCTGGAAATACGGCTATTCTAACAGACATTAGCTGTGCTAAAGATATCGAGGTTCGAATCCCAATGTGCACTTCGTCTAAATGCCAGGATTCT
>CABFOV010001296.1:103433-115554 GCA_902141375.1 Timema poppense
GGGGGGGGGGGAGAGGGTAAGTCGAATCCTTGGTCCCAGAGTTGTCTATAGAAAGCACATATGAACCTGCGGCCTTCAGAAGGCCACGACTGATGCAACAAGCAGCCTTGGGGCTGGGGGGAAATCAAATCTGAACCAGAGATCTTCAAAAGGCTACGACCATCGCACCAAGCGGCCTTGAGTGTTCATGACTCTTCAACAAGGTCGTTGCCACCCTCTTTCAAAATTTATAACAAGTTACTGTTGTTGCAACATCTGACGACCTCAAAAAGAGAGGGATATAACGAAGTGAGGGGAGGGGTGAAGTGAAAGGCAGTCCAACAGAGTCTTGTGAGAGTTCTTTCATGGCGATGTAAGGAGGGTGGGGAGTGAGGGAAAAGTGAAAGGGGCCTTATGGCTGGGAACCATTTCTCACACTCTTCGCTAAAAGGCCGGCCAGAGAAGATGCTCCCAGTGCTCACTAGTGATGCCGAAGGAGGAGTTCCCGGCACCGTGGACTGCACGCCAATAAAAAAAAACTCCAACGTCCCGTCCCAATCCTACGACAATAATCTCCCCACACCAATAAAAAACTTCAATGGCCCATCCGAATCCTACCTAGGCATAAATAAACAATGAGCACAAATAAAAAAGCAATGAGCATACATATAGCATGATTTTGGTAGGAAGAACAGTAGAAGTTAGTTAGTAAAGTTACTAAAACCATTTTAATATATGCATACGTCAAGTCATATCATCTTCTGTTGTCATTTTTGATGGATATTATTAATACCCATAGAATACCACAAATAATATTGTTAAATAGTATAAATGTTGGCCGCAAATTAATATGTTTGAATTTTATCTACTGTTCTTCCAACCAAAATTAGGCTATATATAACCATTTAGCACACATAAAAAAGCAATGAGCACAAATGAAAAATGAGACAAGAATAAACAAGTTTGTAACACTGGAAAGGGGACAATGAAGTGGGGAGGGGGACAATCATCAGCCAATCAGAGAACGAGGGGCGTGATCACTTGAACAGCTCTAAGCCAATCAGAGCGCTGTTCCCATACGCCCCACCAGGTAGTTTCATCTGCTTGGGGCACCCCTGAGTTAACTGAGTTCAGTGAGTTCCACAAAAGGTTCTCTTGTTTAGTTAGTGTAGGGTGCGATTATTGATAATGGAAAGGGTAGTATACTGATCGCTCCTCGATCACCCCGCCAGACATCAGGATTTAGTGATAAACAATGATGAAAGAACAGCTACGAATTATGTGGAGATAAAAGAGATTGATTGCTTCAGTTGTTTCTGGCTTGTGATGCAGAAAATGAGAATTTAGAAAAATAGTCATTTGTTCTTCTTTCACAGTCCACCCTAGTAGACATTTAATCCCAGCATGAGTGAAGATAACAAGAAAGTTGTTTCGTTCGATAGCGATCCGATACCGGATAATAATTATAAATGAAAATTTTCCGGGCAATTTTGAATAGGAAAATTTTCCGCAGTGGTGGCTTGTGGTGGAAGGGTTAAATTTTAGAGGTGGCACCTAGTGCCGATTAAACTTCAAAATATAATCTGTTAAGAGACGAGTGGGTTATAAGAATTGGGGAGGGGTAGTTAGAAGGCACGAAGATAGGGTGGATACAAATGTTGGCCCAACCTTAACAATTTTCGATTAAATTATTTATGATAAAAACTTGAAGTATGATTTATGAACATAATGGGTCTAGAAAGGCTCGCATTCGTTTGTTTCTTTACTACTTATTTTAGCACCACTTTTACTACCCATTTGGGCTATACACCTATGTACTAGTTACTCTAATGTGTTAGAGACGAGGAAGTTTTAATTTATATGAATTGCACCCGTAAGAGTGGAAAACTATTTAGGAAAAAACGCCTTCAGTGCAACCAACCGTGATCAAACACGGATCTCCCTGTCATCGGCAGTATAGTCTATTGCGAGAGTAGCGCTTTAGGTGTGCAGCCACCCAAGCTAGTTTGATGATATTTATGGTGTTAACGCCCTCAGGACAATTTATTCTTATAAGTATATACCTCGACATTTGGGGTATCTATACCTCTATTGCATTAGTTCCATTTAATCAGTTGACATTATTTTACAGGAACAATAATTGAACATTTTCAGAAAAAAATATAGGGAAAATTTTCCGTACTAATATCAGTAAGCGTATCAGAAAAAAGTATCGATTAAAAATACTAGTATCGATAGTAAAATATCGATATTAGTAAAGTATCAATATTTTTTTCACATCCATAGTTGCGTGTCTCTGAGAGAAAGAGGTCCTTTTAGAGCCTACCAATTCACGCTGGTTGTCTCTGATATTATTATATTGTCTTGTATGATTTTCTTGATTAAATATAATAAAGGAGGCTACATAATATTGAAATTTTAGCCATTCATTATGAAAAAAAACAACAATAACAAATGGTAGTTTGTGGTAAAACGTTCAGATCATCGAATCCCGGAACGGGATTTATTCGTGAGGTCTTTTATTAAAATATTGGGTTATTATCAAATCTGGAATAGAGAAAACTTAAGATTAGTGACAGATTCAACTACAAAGTGTTATAATCAATAATCTGCTAATGTTTACGGTGTTAACTTCATTGGACTAGATCAAACTGGGACTATATAGAATGATTAGGTTGACTTTAAATATATACATTTTTTAACAGAAGAAAAGGAATATTTTTCAAAAATGAAAATTTTCCATCTCACATCTCCAACAGGCACTAGAGTATGCGACCCCAAACAACACTGTTAGCTCTGACATTGTTGAAACTTACTTGGTCTACATGTTTACATGTTTATTAAGAAAAGATAAACACACACACACGCATTCCAAAATTTTTAACTGGTGTGTCGTTCGTCACCAGTACAAATCTGAGGTTAGACGTGCAGTCAACGCAGTATAAAGGTATAACTGCACTGCCATTACGTATATAATTTACTGGTCTAAGCCAAAGGCGTAGAAAGGTGGAGTTCCGAACCCCCTGGGATTAACTGGACCCCTCTGGAATTTGTTGGATGCCCCCTTAAAGAGGCGGGTGGTCCAGAAATACGTATAAAAACTAATGTTTAAGTGTTTAACTCTTACTACAGTTTTAATTGTATATTTCATCAACCAAATATTTGTTAATGAATATTTTGTTAGTATTAACCTTCAAGATACACCTAGTAAAACTTCCGATTGTAAAATTAGCTCTGTAAACATTTCAAATACTGTACTTCTTTTTTCATACATTCATATGGTATTCAAAAACAAAGGACGTTTCTTGGAATGAGCCGGGTAAGAGGGGTCTGAGAAAATGAGGCAAACATTTTTGTTATCACCTGTAAGATCTTACTTGAGGAATCAACAAATGGAAAGAGCATCAGCTTAAATAACAGAACAAATGTCAGGAGCGGAGTTTGTATATTATGTAGGTATATGTACTACCTTACCCCACCCTTTATATCAACATATCTACTTACTCAAAACGTTATTTGCCAACTATGAAAAGTTTGAAAGAAAGGGTGGTGGGTTAGAATTTGTTAACGGACCCCCTCTCCTAGAAAAATGACTTTTCTACGTCCTTGGTCTAAGGAACTGATTGTAACCCTTGTCAACCTTAGGATAGAGGACGAGTTGGTAGGGAAGTCAGGACGCAGTGTTATTTAATTTATTCAAATATTTATTGACATGGTTTAATCTGATTGCGTAGATTCGGGTACCCATTTTAAAAAGATCCATAAAAATTTGCTAGGGAAGGACAACTCTGAATAACTTCTGAAGCCATTTAATTTTCAACAAATTTACAAGCGAATATTATTCTAAATGCCTTCTAGAAATATATGATTTTCTAAAAAAATCATAGAGGCCTACTCCAAATAGCCTATGATGTATATGCATAGGCCCATAATATTTTTTTATAAAAGATCCAAGTGAGGAGCACTCCAATTATCTCCTAAAATAATTCAATTTTCCAAAATGTGTTGGTGGAAGAGCACTTTCAATAGATTCTTAAGGTCTCTAGCTAAAAAAGTTAAAATTCATTCCAAATAGTTTTCAAAGAAAATCAATGTTAACAAAATTTCCAGGTGGAAATCCAAATAGGTATAGAGGTATCTAACTCTAGGGCATTAACAATTTAAAAATAATTCTGGGTGAGGAACACTTAACCCTCCGTTGGTCGAGCCTCGTCTCGTAACACCATTGGTCGAGGGTGAGCGATGTGCTCACCGTCAATCTGTGAACGTTCTATACTAGTTATATCATATAATTTCAGAATTTGTGTATCCTTTTGAGTTACGTTTTGTACTTTTTTTGATTGGGATGCTTTCATTTACAATCTTTTATTAAAAAATTTAACGATCAGAAAAAAATTACAAAGAAAAATATTTTTAAAAAACTCACTAATTGTAGAAAATCACAAAATAGGTAAATAATTATCATCTTATACAAAAATTTATAAGGTACTACACCTTAAAGTTAACGTACTAGCAATTTTAGAACATATTGAACTATATTACTCAGAATGGATTATAACATTCTACTACAAGGAGAAACTAAATTGAACTAAAAAAAGGACAAAAATTGAAACTTATCGATTACGATAAAAGTGTTTATGAATCCTAATAGTTTTTCAACGTGAATAATTGAGCTTTGTTTACTCTAATTTTTAGTTACTATCCTCCGAGTGTATATCTGCATTTCCATGGCAGTTCTGGCAAATAGTGATTGTATGCTCACCATTGATAGGGAACTGGCAATCGGCACATCTAGATGCTGTCTTACGATTCTTCTTTTTTGGACAGTAACCACATTTGACCCTACCTTGGCCTACTTGTGGTAATGGTGCTCATTCATTTTGTAGTAAGTGAAGATGCTGGTGAATTTTAATTCGAAGATCTGTGTGAATACCGTTGGTTGAAGCTCTTCTAGTCACATGATTGTTGACTAGATCTAAGCCTAAAGTTTTCAGGATCTTCCTTCTAGATAAATTTTCTCCCGTATTGCTTCGGAAAATGATTTGGGCGTTGATTGCGCCGACATCAAGTAAAGTGAAAAATATTCGAAAAGGCAACCTCTAACAGACCCTTTCCACAGTATAATGGGCTTTTAACTTATCTACTACGTCTACGTCTTACGTTTGTAAGGTTGTAGAAGGTAATGGCACTTGGCTTCCTCAAGTCACCTGTAGTTTCATCAATGTCATCGGAATCATGCATCGTTGAAATGAGTATTACATTTCTGTACTTTTTTGGTACATAAGACACTAATAAGGAATCTTCACCAAAAGCAAACAAACTTGAATTTTCTGGTCTTCTTCGAGAATTCACAACTTCAGGTGGAATTTCTCGTTTTTAAAAAAATTATTGTACCCACCACGGTTAGATTTTGTTGTCTAACAAGTTTGTTCACAAGACCAACCGAAGTGAGCCAGTTATCTAATGTTATGTTACGTCCACTGAATCTAATTGGTTCTATCAACCTTTTTACAACACTAGTTGGTTTATTATCAGAGACAAATGGACCATCTGATTGAATACCAACATATAATTCCATTTTCAATGTGTAAAACATCCGCGAATCTACCATTGAAAATATCTTAAGACCATATTTTGACATATTCTCCAACTGAATAATAGTCTTGACAGCGCTGAACGAAACTATCGAATATTTCCTTGATAGGAGCTAATTTATCGATGGCTTTTCTTGCAGCTCTAGTTTCCACATCATCAAAACGAAGAGCCCTTAGCAACCAATAAAATCTTCTGTACGACATCACACGATGAAAATGTCAGGGGCTTTCGGGTCATTCGCCCATAACTCTTGTACAATACGATGAGATGATTTCATTTTCCCAGCCAAGTACAACAAACCCATTAGAGTTTTAATTTCGTCAATGTTGCTATCCACAACATCACTTTCCCGCGTATAGTTAGTTCTTAATTTACGTAGACGATCATTTGTGTACTGCACTATGTCTTCCAACACATTATCTGGGGAAAAAACACACCAAGATTCATAAACAGTTTTAGCATGTTGAGCAGTTCTCTTAACTCCAGGAGGATGTATAACTATATTTCTTTGTCTCCGGCGCCTGCTGGGACGAGGAGGATGAACGTTCCACAAAGTGACATTATCACGTCCAACATAATGTGGCCCAGAGCTTTTGGTTTGATCTTGACCTATGTCATCCCCAGATACTTCAGAATCACTGTCGTGTTCACTGTTGGCTGGTTGCTCTATGTCTGAATCATCGGAGTCATCTTCATCAAGTGAAATATTGAGGTCTTCGTCCGAGTCATCTAACAGCCATTGATTAATTTGACCTTCCTGATCCATTTTGAATCAAAATATCACTGTTAATTATAAAAAATAAAAATATACTACATTAAGATTCTAATATTAAATAATGACACGATTGGTCGAGGGTGAGCGCCGCGCTCACTTATATGACAACGTTCACACAATGACAATATGACACAGACTGTAGGTATCGCGTCATCTTATCTTAACCATGCCCCCATTCTAAATATTCCAACGGGCAGCTATACTGGGATTCATTGTTCCTACGCTGTTTCAGCACAAATGCCAGATGCATAAATAAAGTAGTGAGCGCTGCGCTCACTCCTCGACCAACGAAGGGTTAAAATAGAGTCCAGGAAAATATATGTATACAAAAATTCTGGTAAGCTCATCTTAAAATAGATTCAATAATCATCGAAAATTTAAAATATAATGAAGGAGGGTTACTCCTAATAGCGTCTAGGATTATCCAAATTACAAAAGTTTTTGGGAGGAGCACTATTCTAAATAATTATTTTTAAAAGATTATAATTATTTTCAAATTTTATACAAAGAACACTACAAATAGCTTCTAGGAGCATCCAATTTTCTTACATTAGCCGGGTTAGAAGACCCTATTGTTTAAAATAACAATGTTCTTATTTCTTAGTGTTAAATCTTACAATGTCACGTTATTTTATTCGTTAGTGCTTAACATATGGTCAAGAGATGACAACCATTCTTTTGATTTTACAATATTCGGCTAGCGTTCTCGTAAAAGTCTTCGTTCGTAGGTCTACCATTCAGTTAGTATATTCAACATTCAAATTAACTTGTAACACTCCACAATATTGTTTTATGGGAGTTATTGTTATTTAAGTGAAGTTACATTTTTATATTTTGGAAAAAATTAACAGTTATTTATGGATTTTATCGGTTGCAATTTTGACCACCTGTAATTAAACAGGTGTTTCATTAAAAAACACTCACGGTTTGGCTAGCTTATAATTATAATACCACTACTTTAAATTTATGGCTATTTGACGCCTTCGCTAGAGCATGGATATTTTACGCTATTTATCAGTGCTTGATTCCATCTAGGCCTACATCCAATTTTTTAATTTTACTGAATTGGTTTTTTAAAGACATTATTACTTCTAGTTTTCCTCCGAGATGATTGTATGTCAATTTTATTAATTTTCTAGAATTGATACATTTATTTAATAGCGGAGATTCCAATGTTATTTACGGAAAGTTTTTATAGTGTGGTTTGGAGGGCCTTAATCCATCCCCGAAGTCATCGTAAGACGTGGTGTTAGGGGTTTTTAATCCTCGGTGTCTTTTATTCTATTTATTTTCGTTCATCCCTCCAGGATCTTCATGACTATTAAATATACGTAGGCCTTATTTCTTTTCATTGGTTTCACCTCGTAAATTTGAAGTACCATTTATTGTTGTAAATAATTATTATATAACATCTGTACCTGTGTTTGTATCGTCTTTTTAGTTATTATGTGTAGACCTGAATGGTCAATATGGGACGTGTTTTTTATTCACTTTTCACCCTCCATTACATGTAAATGTAACCTTGTTACAACATGAAAGGAATAGGATTGTTTTGGCTCACCAATTCTGTCCCCATTTTGCTAGTCTACAACGAGCCTCCACACTACGTACACATCACGGATCGACTTGTTTCCAACTGAGCGGAGGGATCGTGGCTCGACGTCCGCCTCTATATGTGCCTCGCCCAAAGAGAAACACGAGATGATCGACATGAGCAGATCCGTGCGCGCCGACAAGAGTGTTTTGGTATCAACGGTTGGTTGAACGACGCGCGATTTGAATTATACCCAGACTGTGTGAGAGTATTCCAGAACTATGNAACTGCGCGCGATTTGAATTATACCCAGACTGTGTGCGCATGTTCCAGAACATTGCACTCCCCCCCCCCCTTTTCCCAGCCTTGCTTCCCGCGCTGTGAGAACACGTGATTCAACTTATGTGTATATAATAGCAGGACTCTATAGCCAAGACAAACATTATTCCGCATTCTCTAGGTGAGACACTTAGTGTCAAATAAGATTTAGTTTATTTATATCAAAATTCTGTTTGGCTTATGATGGATTCTAAATTACTGTTTCGGCGATATCTGCATAAGATTTAACTTTCGTTATTCTAAATTGAGACTGTGGAATTTTTTTGATCCGAGATAATGGTTGGGAAGTAGGACTTAAAGTAATTATTTTATAGGCTAACGCGTCTCATCCACTTCACGGGTGGATTTGAAACTTTTATCACCGCCATTTTGATATGCGGGATATTGGTTAAATTGTACCTTTTGGGTACTTTAGTAGAATCATGTTGAATGATTGTATTACTTGTCATTATTGGGGAATTAAATTTCTGTAGACCTGTACTGGGTTGGTCAAATCTGGGGCCGCGAGCTTACGCTCTTAGTTAGTTTTGTTAGCAGTTAGGATTATTCGATTTTATAGGTCCTTTTTAATTATGGATCTTGGTTACTTTTTGTTGGCCTTGTAATGGCTGTATAGATAAACCTTTTTTTAGGGCACCTTGTCATCTACGTTAGTTATTGAAGGGTCACCGATGGCAACTAGTCTATATCTTTATGATTGTTTTTAGTCTGCAGGTTAATGTTTCTATATTCATTTATTATCGTAATACATAACATATTTGTACAAAGGTCAATTTAAATGTATGTATCTTAGAGTTTATTTCAGTATTGTTTGTTATGGCCACATTGTATTGATATCTACGCCTAACGCTGGGCTTGTATATATATATATATATATAAGTATTGTTATTTATTGAATAAAAAAACTCTTTTGTGATCAACCTGACTTTTTATTTTTGGTAAATAAAGGCAAAAAGGGGGGGGGGGGTTACATAAATAGCTAACTAAGGGATATTTTTATTTGAATTTTAAATTGTGTGATTAATCTACTATATACATGCCCTCTCTCTATAGCCCCCTGGGACTTGTTTGGGAGACTGCTGATCTTGTTACGACCCTTTTTCAATTTTAAGTGTTAATTTTTTTATTCATATCTTGTATGTATTTAAAAATTTGCTTTGACTCCACTCTATTAATATTCAATGATTTTGAAGTTTAATAAATGGCGTTAAAGTACAAGCATGTTTAAAATAAACAGATTATACCAACCTTTTATTAAATAGAATAGAAGCAATATGATTAATCAATAAAATATCTTATAAGCAACAGCATAAACATGAACATGAGAACTCTATTATAATTTGTTTTCATAACAACTCCGTGTCTCCATAGACGCTGTAATAGTTAACTTACAATCAATCTGTTGGTTCAAATTAAGCCAATAAAAACCTTGTAGCACATCTTATGCTCCGAAAAGCTTAAAGATAAGAACTAATGAAAGACACACATCCGTAGTTCGAAGAGAACAGTATTGAAAAACTGAACGCAAGCTTTAACCAATTGTTAGACTTAAAGAAAGGTTAAGTTAAGATGACTTTAACGTCACATTGTAAGATTGAGCTTAAGTCTTAACATCATCTCCCTACGCCCGTGGCAGTAATATATGTATTTTTATATAATACATACTTTATTAATTATCATTTAATATATAATACTATTATACTCTTTAGTGGTTTAATATAAATAGATCAATATAGGCAGTATGAGTAGAGTTCATTTTAATAATCCCCACAAGATTTGTCCTCAAAAGGATCTAAAAAACTTGACGAAAAAAATCATCAATTTGTTCTGAAAGGATCGAGTTGTTTACTTAGTTTCACCGTCTGTCACACTATTTGTATGATAATTGTATTTTTCTTATGTTCATCTATTTATAGCCAAATAGTTTTTAAGTTAAAACACTTCTTGAGTATTATAACATTCAAAAATGTACAGTTTTCAACAAATCCTCGTTTTGAATTCATAGCCTGATAGCTATCTATATAAGGTAAGAGTGTAAGACTTATTTAAAAACGCCTCAAAGAAGTAATTATTTATTAATAAGTTAGTACAAATTAATTAATATATTCATTATTTATTCAAACACTTACTGAATGTCACGCTCGTCAAATCTGATTTAGAGTTTGGGATTTGAATAGCGACAGGTTTTACTGCAGGTATTTTTTCCGGAATAGTTTACCAATTGGTTTCATGCAAATGTTAGTAAATTTCCTCTAAGATTTTAACTACCTCATCCATAGCATAGCCTATCATTTTAAATAACAGTGGACAGGTAGTAAGGCACGTTGGATAAAAACACTTCAGTTTTCTATATTATTGAAAACATTGAAGAAATTACCTCCAACCTACGTTTCTTACCACCTAAAGTGGAGTACATTTTTCTTACAATGGAGTTAAAAATCAAAAGTGAACATGATTGAGGGTGATGGTGAGATGGTAGCGAGGGGGAGGACGTGGGTAGAGCTCTGTCTGTACATGTCATTCACCGTCAACCATTTAAATGAAGATGAGTATAGTGTTTTTTACGAGGTCCTAAATACCATTCAGAGTTGGGTTTATTGCTTGCCAAAATAAATAGCCCCCCCCCCCTTCTCCATTGGTCGATTGCTGGGTTCTGCTGCTGCACAAGGAATGGCGGGGATGCGATGGTAATTTTTAGCCCAGGGTGTAGGTGTAGTTTGGGGGGAGGAGGGGAAGAGGTTTGGAGACGCCTGGGCCCCCTCTCAACCAGTGTTCCAGTGACCAGTGAGCGTGTCCGTCAGACGTCGTGTATAGATAGATATACTCTTTTGAGTCCTACACCAGAAATTAGGAGAAAGAATTATTACTGTAAGTAGTTTCTTTCTTCATACACTTTAATTATCATGGATATTCTAAAAATATTTCGGTCTCCAGATAATTTGATTCATAGACACTCCAAAAAAAAAACAACCAGTAAAACACTTTTGAAAAAACGATACAATTTTTTCCCCTGTGTTCATTAAAAAAAAAAAATGACGTCATTATTTATTTTTGAACAAATTATGAAATGTTTTGTTTTACACATTAAAAAATTCAACACCTACATGGTTACAATTTTACTATAATAACAAAATTAATACAAATTTGAAGTATCATGCCCCAACTTTAAAGGCATGGCAACAATTGAACAAATTATAGAATACGTTAAACAAATCACAATAATGAAGAGTAGGATATTCAAAATGTAATAATATACTGTCTATTTACTAACCCTTCAATATATTCAGATATACATGCGTCTATTTTATGATAAAAATAATATTTACTAAATATTTTTGAATAAATTTTATTGCACCGCTTGTTACTTACTACCTGTTCAAATATACTCATATGTACAAATTACAATCATGTATAAGGGATTAGGAAGGCTTAATTTAGAGGAAGTGTACCCGTATTTGCGTGGATAAAGAGCGAAAAACCATTTAGACCAATCTCAGTACACCAAGATTTGCACTCCGATCGCTTCATCATAATTAGTCCAGTCTATAGCGAGGTCATAAAGGTCATGCAGCCACCAAGGTGGGTAATTGAGAGCTTAAATACTCTTAAGAAAAAGTACGAAATTTAAATAGGAAAGTAATGGTGCTTTATAGTTTTATAGATTTTAGAACTATTGTATTACGACAACTTAGTGCCAGTAGTTAATACTATCTTTTTAATATTTTAAACATCTAGTCTAAGGTGAATAATGCCAAAACTGGTTATTAATGGCTTAACTATTTAACCTAGCTGAAGACAATTTTTTAAATGGATTGCATTAACTCTCGTCTGGAGAGAAAATGAAAAACCAATGTGGTAAAAAATACAACGACATGAACAACTTAACATGATTGAGACAC
>CABFOV010001297.1:0-15848 GCA_902141375.1 Timema poppense
GCAAACTATCCTGCAGTCATGTGAGGAGGTATAGCATACCGCGTGGGCTGAGCCAGTGAGTTGCTACCTTACAATCTCGACGAAGTGTACATGTATAACATTTTATTCCGGAAATGTCTTACTAAAGGATAGGAATGAGTCGAAATATGTGTTCTGGATAGGGATTTTATCCCAGGAATTTTAAGTTAATTCACCACTCATCTACAGACTGGGGATACCCAGATCTTTATCTACTTCCTAGACAAACTTTCCGCTATCTCCCGTGAGACTATGGACACTTTCTGACTGAACTGTAATGCCATTCAGAAATATTTCCTGTTCCATAGGAGATCGCGGGAAGGTGGTCTTGGATAACAATTATGTATTACTTGGCCAAACTATTATATTTGTTGATTACGGTTAGAGCCGTATCCAATTATCGTTTTCTTTAAATTGAAAAATTACAACTGAACACGGGAATCGAACCCGGGATTTTTTTTGCTTAGTACGCCAACTCTCCGACCACTGAGATATTGAGGAGTCGACAAGTGCCCAGCGTCATTCTTCACTCATATTTTAAGGCAAAGTCTGTGATGGACGTGCGGAAATGGTCAGCTACATATGAGCAATCAATTAAGATCACGAGCTATCAGATAGCTCAGCCACTTCCAACTCCGTAAGGCTTTTTGCTGCCAAGTACAATGACGACTGTACGAATGAGAATTGGCGCACTAACCCAAAGGTTTCGGGTTAGATCCCCGTGTCCATGTGTATTTTTTTAAATTTATAGAATAATAATATGGCTTTGATGGTGAAATTAAGGCTTCCACCTTCTCTTATTAAACTTAACCAAAATTGTCGATTAAATGAGTTGGTCTAGAGACTGCAAAGCAGATCGTGTCGTGCATTTCTTAATTCCTTAATTTCACGACCGAGCTACCAAAAGCAGGCAATTTGCAGGTTTTACATTGAATCAGTTCAATTATAATTGTATTACATTGTTGAAGAAGATATTACATGAACAAGAAGCTGAATATTTATTAATAGGTGTTCTGCCTTATGAAAGGTCCATTTCTTTTGTCAATGAACTTAGACCGTCAATACGCCCAATTCCCTCCCTCCTCCTTCAGCTACCAGAATTTTCTTCTTTCCTGATAAAATTAAAAAATTATGAGTAGTGATTGGAATATTATAAGGAATGTATAAAGTTGAGTTATCTTGAGGAGTAATTCTGAGAGATTAATATTAAAACCGTAAACTTGATGCGAGGTATTATGGAGAGTGGGTTTCCAATAGTTTATGATCTCATTAATCAATGCTTTAAAATTGTAATAGTAATAACGCCTTAAGAGTCTTAGGAGATGGCGGGAAGTGTCTCTTGAATAAATATTAGATCCTGGGTACCTCAGCCGGAAAAGTAGTAACAGATTCAGCCAATAGTAGTCAAACTTTGTAAATAATTCAACTCAGTCAATGCAATAATAGCAGGAACATATAAACAAATGTTAAATTTACATTCAAATACATCATAATTATAATGTTTATTGCGCAGGCAAGAGACAAACCAGGGAGGTGCGTAAATTCTGAGGCCCTAAGCCCAATTTATGGTTACAGTTTGTCGTATTCCGCTTAATTGTGTATGATTCCTGTATCAAGACCATTTCAGGTGATAGCATTCGCATATCAACTAATACATTTTAACTAATTTTGTTGGCACCACGTCTTATTACCCGTTCGGGATGTACGTCTATTATATGTACTAATTAAACTAATGGGTTAGGGAGACTCAATTTAGAGGAAACACACCCGCATTTGCGTGGAGGAAGACTGGAAAACCATTCAGGAAAACCACCCTCAGTGCACCCAACAGGAATTGAACCCCAACCTCCCCGCCTTCGGCAGTATAGTCCAACAGGGGTGTAGCGCGATAGACCACGCGGCAACTGAAGCGGGTTATACATTTTAATTAATACTATTTTTTTAGTTTGTATTGCATTTATAATTAAATCAGTTTGTGTAGAAAGGAACTAGATCACAATAAGGCTTATTTGGGGTTTACTTTCTCTCTATCTTACAGGTAAAGAAAGTATTGTGATGGTCAAAAAATCAACCTCGAGATTTTGATGAATCTTGACGTTTCATGACCCCTGAATCCTAAAAAGTTGTTTTTGATTTTCCGTCTGTCTTTCTGTCTGTCTGTCTGTCTGTCTGTACCTCCAACTAGAGCCTAAACTATTTTATCGATCAGGATAAAACTTGGTGTTTAGGGTTTTCATAGGGTTGCCCCGAGGGATTTTTGTAATTGGATATCTAAACCTAAAATTAAGCCTAGTTTACTGAAGGGTACAAAGAAAAAAAGTCAATTTTCTCCAAATCGACTCTAACGATTTTGATTATATTTAATTTCAAAACATTCATAAATATTCCAAATAAAATGGCTACTCTCAATATTTCGGAAAAATGGCTTTAAGGGCTCCGGTCTTATGCGTAAATTCTCATTTTTTATCATATCTTCTAAAGTCTTTTGAGATATGAAATTACTTATCATTGGAAATATGTAAATCTACGTATAATACAAATATTTATTCGAAACATAGTTTTATAAGACAAATATCTTTCAAGCTATACGCAAATATATATATTTTAACTTTTTGAACACTAAATTTAAAGTATTGCGACTGTAAAAAAAATCTAACCCAAAATTTTTATAGACGTCTCATGACCCCACGAACCCTAAAAAGTGGTATTAACGATGCCGTCTGTCTGTGTGTCTTTTCAACCCCAAAATTAAGAGTAGTTTAATGGAAAAAAATATCTCAAAATCGGCTCTAACGATTTTGATTAAAATTCGTGTCTTAGGCGTTGATTAATATTGTAAATAAACTGGCTATTTTCATTTCCCCATGAAAATGACTTTACAGAAGCGGAAATTTCAGTATCTCCGCAACTATTTGAAATACTGAATAACTAATCATTGCAAAATTGTAGTGATATTTAAAATAAAAAACTTTTATTTGTAATATATTTTTATAAAACTAAAAGTTTCTGAGATATTGGCAAATATATTAATACCATTTTGTGAGCTTTAGTTGTAAAGATACACTACTTAATTTTTAACGCAATAATTATCCAATGCCATAGAGGAATTAAATATAAGTAAGTCTCTCAAAAAGATTATCTTGGTGTTCCTTAAACCTCTTAGGAGAAATGTTTGTACAAAAATGATATATCTCTTTCATTTTAGACTCAATAGTAAATATTTACATTTTTTATTGGTCAAAATTTATAAATGAGGAACTTAATAGCTATGCGATGACTTGAAGATGTGAAATACCTAATAAAATGTCAAAATTTTAGCCGAAAGTCGAAATTTTAATACGAAGTGTTGACCTTTGTGGACCCAATATTGATCTTTTTTTATCGGTCCAAACATACAAATGAGGGAGGACATTAGTTCTTTAAAAATAAAATTATAAAATTTAAAATCGGGACTCAAAAAATGTTTTACATGGGTATAGTGCAAAATATTCTTGGTTTTGCTGTATATATTATTTCATTTCACATATATTACGAGTTTTGACTAAATATCTCTATATTTAAACAATAGAGCGAGAATGTACGTCCGGAGCTCTGTACCATTTATTTTTAATAACAAATTAAGTTTTTTGTGTTGATACATCAATTGGTAAGATCAAAGTCACTCTATTCATCATGGTGACAATGGTGATAGCTACAAATTGCACAGAAACACGGTGTAAATGAATTAGTTCCTTTCAACAACAATTTGTCTAGTAGCTTATTGACCTTGCCATAAACAATCACCTCTGATGAGACTCAAAAATAGATGAAATAGTTGTATATTTTTTTTCATTCAACATAGTGTTAGTAGGTAAACTACACACACACACACACACACACACACACACACACACATATATATATATTAGCATTAGTATAGAAATAAGATAAATAAAAAATTATATCAGAAATCCGGAAATAAAATGGTTATACCCAAAATTTAATCACAAACCTCTGAAAGAAACATGAAGCAATCCAAACAAAAGATGAAACAATTAGCTTTTTTTCTTTCTCTTGAAAATTTACAAATTTGACTTTATTCCTGCTTTCCCGCACTGATTAGATTTTTTTTACAACTAACTATATGGAACTTAAAAAGTTAATTGCTGCAATTACAAAAGTACTCCACATATACCTATCTTGAGCAAGTTATATCCAGTCCACCTCATTGCACCCTATTCCTAACTGTATTTAGTTCTATCCAGTCCACCTCATTACACCCTATTCCTAACTGTATTTAGTTATATCCAGTCCACCTCATTACACCCTACTCCTAACTGTATTTAGTTATATCCAGTCCACCTCATTACACCCTATTCCTAACTGTATTTAGTTCTATCCAGTCCACCTCATTACACCCTATTCCTATCTGTATCTAGTTATATCCAGTCTACCTCATTACACCCTATTCCTATCTGTATCTAGCTTTATCCAGTCCACCTTTTTACACCCTTTCTCTTCCAGGTCCATTATAATTTTATCCTGCCATCTGCGTCTAGGTCCTCCTAATGGTATTTTTACAGCTTATCCTACATTAATTGTATTTACCTTATTAACAGCTCACACTTAAACATAAAAATCACTTATTTTAAATAATAAATTATAAAAATAAATAAAATAAGTGTAGGCTATATGAATCGGGTGAAATATTTTCTTTAATACAAACGCAACACCAAACCAATGTGACGATTCGTGAAGCTATTTTTCAGTTTCTTGATAATTTACGGTTGAGTTTCCTTGCAGACAGTTGTTGGGAATGTGAGGAGGGGGAGGTTCAACAAACATTCATGTCCGAAGCAGATGAGTCTAAACCACGCGAGGTTTCAAAGAGCGAGAGAGCTGCACCGTTGTACCAACAGCAGGACATTAATTTTATTACAGAGTAGAATGACTCAATAATAGAGGCTTGGTTACCTACCTCCTCGGGCGAAATAAGAGAGAGAGGCTTTACTAGTCCTTAAAGAAACTGTTTCAAACTCGATGATTGTATCAGATATGCGATGGTCACTACCCGCAGATAATGGCAGAATAATCAGCCATCATGGTTGAACGAACGGGTAGTTTGGTGGACTTTAATAAGAGAGTTAAGGACTCGATTCCCAACCGGATGCACCGGATTTTACCTAGACCACAAATCAATATAAGTTTAGGCTGCTCGCATATTTATTAATTAAGCTTGTATGGTAGGGTTAAATAAAGTATAATCTAGAGGAAATGTTCCCGCCTTTGTATGATGCGATATTGGTGAAACATTTGAGAAACAATCACCCTCACTTCTAGCTAGATCTCCTCGTCATCGGCTTAGCATAGTAAATGAGTTTGACATTTAGACAGCATGCCCACTAGCACGCGCGGGTGGATTAGAGGATGTTTATTTTAATAATTATGATTTTTTTGTCCTCTCTGCAAACGAGTTTTGGTGCATTAGCTTACCATTTTGTCAATATGATCTTCCAGTAAATAGTTTAGATCGTTGAAAGTCAAAACTTGTCTTAATGTGTAATTTTAAGAATAATTATAATATATTAGTGAGTATTAACTAATGAATTCGTGTCTACCAGAATACAGCCCTATTATTTATTATCTTTAAAAAAAAGTACTCATGTGTTGAACTGGATTGCCTCATGGCTTTTGAATTAATATAAGGGTCTCGACCAATCACAGAACACACATATGCCACCAAATGGAAACATAAGGGCTTGATTTTTTTCTTCTTCGCCATTTCGTGGCCAGTAGTATCCAATTAAAAAAAATACTGTTTCGTATACGTTTGATGTTAAAATATAAGATAAAACTTTTCGTTTTACTTCTATAATCTACCATACCATGCATGAAAATAATAGGTTGAAATTAAATTAAAATAATGTGTATATAAAAAAATGCGTTCAGGCTACAATCCCATTTTTATAAGAGAACCTTATCAGACAACTGGAAAAGTTACTGCATTACTGGAATTCAGGTGTTGATTCGGAGTTTTGCATAGTGAACTATGTACATATCTGGATAAACACCTGAATTCCAGTAATTAGGCCTGATAATGAGGTAAATTGCACCAAAACATGTTGCCTCTAGAAATTTGATGCTAATCCTCACGTCAATAAGGAGATGAGATCCAATCATTTAAGATAAGGAATGGAAACTTTCATATAACATGTTGTTACTAGAATTATAAGTTAAAAAAATAAAAAATAATGGGAGTTTAGTAAACAAGTGGTAATACTAGCTTTTACGTTCGCAATATTGATTAATTTATCTATTTTTATATCATAACCATAATTAATGCAGTATATTGTTTATTTGTAGCATAGCCCTAGGATATTACTTTTAGGAAATCTGCCATTATTGGATTGTGCAGGTGCTGAAATTATATCAAAAGTAGTAGCCAGATAATAAGGCTGTCAACGCTGATTTCCCAACACACCAAAAGCTGGGCTATGGATAAAAGAATAATATAAACGTGCCACTCCACTGTTAGAAATTAAAACTATAACGTAAGAACGCGAGTGCTTGCAATGCTAGCGCCCAGAACTAAGAGAATTGATATACAAAATTATTAGGTTATTTGTCCCTAGTGGATCGATATTAATGATGAGTATCGATTACTCAGTCAATAAGACCAAGGTCGATATTGAATTTCTTCCTCAAATTTTGCTAATGTGGTAAATTACTACGAAATAAAATTCATGACTGCAACGTGAATAGCAGCCGATTCGAAAATATTAAGGACCGGTTCGGTGAATCTGGGAAATTTTAGAAACAGGTTTGTCCGAACCGGACAAAATGTAATTATAAAAAAAACACATTAAGTGTCCTTTTATTTTAAGTTTATCTCGATGCCTCGAAGAGAGAAGTATTGCGATCATAAAAAAAAAATCGAGCTCGAAATTTTGATAAGGCCTGTGTTACACGAGACTAGTCTACTAGGTGCTAGTAAAAATAACAAATCAGCGTTATGTGAACCAACTAGCGGTCAGTAGTACTCGCTGGCAAATGTTTTTATTACGGTTAGTCAAGTTGAGTATGTTTAACTTTACTAGTGCTAGTCGACGGTACAAGGGTCACGTGACCGACTCGCAACTAGCTCTCAACTATCCCAGCGTGAAACCCAAGAAATAACGTTTGTGCCACAACAAGCGTCTCAAAAATCTATACATCACGTCTTACCACAACAGACAACATTCTAATACAAACAACCAGCCAACCAGCAAAAATACTGTGCTCGCCACTAGTTTAACTAGCCTCGTGTGTCAGAGCTACTAGCCGCTAGTCGGTCTTGCTAGTTAAAGCAGGTTTTACTATCGGCCAGTAAACTAACCCCGTGTACCACAGGCTTTAAATGTCGACGTTGCATGACTCTCTGATAGCGTTGTCCTCGTGGTACCGTCTATTTCCATCTATGACTAGAACCCAAACCGATTTATCAAACGGTCAAATATTTTGTATATAGGGTTTTTATGAGGTTCCGCCTCAAGAGGTTTTGGAATTATAATGGAATTATGGAAGTATAACCCTAAATTAAGGGTAGTTTTCTGAAGGTCTAAAAAAAGAGAATAATATTTTCTTCAAATCCACTCAAACTATTTCGATTAGATTTTCTATCTAGACACTGGTTAACAATATAATAGAATGGCAATTCTTATTTTCTCAATAAAATTACTTTGAGGGTAGCTTACATGAGAATAAATTTCCTATTTTGAACGTATCTACACGACCATTTGAGATACCAGATTACTTATCACTGTAAAGTTGCAATACTATCGATATTAAAATCTTTTATTTGAAATATATTTTTATAAATTCAATAGTTTCTGAGCTACAAGACAACATATTAAGTCTATATTTATTTTTTCGTGGAGGTCTTTGAATTGTGACAGAAATAGTCAGTTTTTCTCGATGTTTGTGTAACAGTTTATATAATTTCATCCAAGCTATTTCGTGGAGTTACCCAAGAATTTAAATTATTTCGTTTCACAAACTTTACGAGTTGCTTTCTGTCTTAATACCTCTCAGGGTTGTCAGAATATTTGCATAAGTGGAAGAGTAACAAGGAAGGTAGAATATAGATTAAATGTACCCACATTTGTGTGGCATGGAAAAGCCTTTATAAAAAACTACTCTCGGTACACACGACCAGGATTAGAGTCCAGAGAAGACTATATTGCGATATATTCTGTGTAATCACCTTCGGTGGGTCAATTTTTATTACGTATATATTGTGAGCAACCGTATTTGAACTTCCAAGAAAGAAGTAGAACCTACAGTCCAATTTTATAAGAAGGACCTTAACTAACATCATGAAAAGTTTTTCATACGTCAAGTCATTTGCCCTGCCGATGTCACTTTTGTTAAATATTATACATACCTATAAAATAATAGGTACTAATATAATAGTAAAATGTTAATAATGTCGACATGAACCAATATGTTAATATTTTCCCCTAAAAGGACCTTCCAATGAAAATTGGACTCCAGTTTGCCACAGAGCTATTCAAGAAGATTCCCATCATGCTGAGCAGAGTAAAAGGGGAGTGTTCTCCGCTCCCCCGATAGAAGAAAAAACACATCGCGGCGGAGGGAAAGCTCCGCGTCTAGACGTTTGGTAGCCCTGGAGCGATGCGTGGGAGGAGACTCATCATCTTTCGGTGCCGTAAGTTGGTTACTTGCCATGCATGGGTTTTGTTTGGACTATTGCTATACTATGGACTGAGAAGAGAGCAGTCAGGACCATTATTCATGCTCGTCATCTCTCGGTAGATTATTAGCCTGACGGTAACTTAAGTGTAAAGTGTGTAAAGTAGGGTTTAAGAGCAGAAGATGTGAGCTAGTGCAAAGTGCAGACTTAGAGCAGAATGAGGACTTGGATCAAAAGATGCACGTTAGAGCATAATATGGATTTGGATCAAAAGATGCACTTTAGAGCATAGTACGGGTTTGGATCAAAATATGAATGTTAGAGCATAGTACGGGTTTGTATCAAAAGATGCACGTTAGATCATAGTACGGGTTTGGATCAAAAGATGCACGTTAGAGCATAGTACGGGTTTGGATCAAAAGATTCATGTTAGCGCAGAATAAGGACATATAACAGAAGAGGCATGTTAGAGCATAGTACGGGTTTGGATCAAAAGAAGCACTTTAGAGCATAGTACGGGTTTGGAACAAAAGATGCACGTTAGAGCATAGTACGGGTTTGGATCAAAATATGAATGTTAGAGCATAGTACGGGTTTGTATCAAAAGATGCACGTTAGAGAATAGTACGGGTTTGGATCAAAAGATGCATGTTAGAGCATAGTACGGGTTTGGATCAAAAGATGCACGTTAGAGTATAGTACGGGTTTGGATCAAAAGATGCACGTTAGAGCATAGTACGGGTTTGGATCAAAAGATGCACGTTAGAGCATAGTACGGGTTTGGATCAAAAGATGCATGTTAGAGCATAGTACGGGTTTGTATCAAAATATGAGTGTTAGAGCATAGTACGGGTTTGTATCAAAAGATGCACGTTAGAGTATAGTACGGGTTTGTATCAAAAGATGCACGTTAGAGTATAGTACGAATTTGGATCAAAATATGCAAGTTAGAGCATAGTACGGGTTTGGATCAAAAGATGCACGTTAGAACGGTATGTGACTAGAACAGTGTATGGTTCTAGATGTTGAATCCCGATATATTCAGTGGCGATGCAAAGAACTACGAAACACATTAATCACGGTTTGTTTTGTCAAAGTTCCTCAACCTCGACATGACTGCTACTCTTACCTTCAACCCGTGATCGCGAGTTCACATCCGGGTCAAGGCATTTAAGTGGTAGCGACCACTGCGGTTTAGAATTTTGATGAGGGAGAGAAGTATTATTTTATTTTGTTCTCATTTGTTTTTCTGTTTTGGTTGCGTCTCTAGCCAATATGCAAACTTGTTTGGTTGGTATTTTCCCGGACTTGCACTATAATACAGAGGATTAACAACTCAAAAGGATATGTATAGTAGGATGTTGGGATGGAGAAACATTTAGAAATAGCTGTTCGGTAAACAATGATATAACATTTTATAATGTTATTTTAAATATATTAATGATATACACCAAAAGTGACATGTATATCAAATGACTTTACGTATAAATAGGCGAAAGTTTTTTTGCACTGCGTCTTACTACCCGTTTGGACTATAAACATATGTACTAATTAAGCTACTGTGCAAGGGATTAGAACGGTTTAATTTAGAGGATGTGTGCCTGCATTTACGTGAATGGAGAGTGGAAAAGAGTTTAGGAAACACATCCTCATTACAACCGAACGGAATTCAATCTCCGATCTCCCCGTCACCGACAGTCCAGTCTATTACGAGACTAACGCCTGAAACCATGCGAACACCGATACTGGTAGGTACATATTAAATACCTCTTGAACATATTTTATATTATTTAAAGATATGGCTCGTTGAGAGCTCGGCAAGTGTCAATATCATCTAAGCATTGTAATTTAGACTTGCAAACTTCCTTGATGCTAGTTATTTTATTTCACTTATTTGAAGTATTTACCATGCAATTTGTGAACCGAATAATTATATCAGCACATGAGAATTTATATGAGCGAGAGCGAAAGATCCTACCAATTTTGCCGGAAAAGGTATTTTTAGATACCTTTCAGGGTTATTTTACATGCCACAATCGACATCAGGGTGGCTACAAAACATATTTAACAAAATTCCCTAACTTTTCCAGGTTTTCCAGGCAAAATTTTTCAATTTTCCCTGACTATTTTTTTCAGTTTTAATGGTGAATGATGACTTATTTTATTTATTATTGATCACATATTTAAAAAAATTTGTATCTACTAAACATAAACGATTTTATCAGTTAATTATATAATTAAAATATTATTAACTTTTATTTTAGTGTTTGGTTGTGAAATTAATGGGATAATTTAGACATATTCTTTTATTCTGACTTTTCCTTATTTTTAGTTAAATTCCCTAATATTTCCCTGTTTTCCCTGTCATCCAAAAATTCCCTGACTTTTAAAGGTTTTCCGTTTTCCCTGTCTGTAGCCACCAAGAACATGTGACCGACGGATTTACTTACACCCCGAATAAAGTTGTGCTACGGATTTTTATCGCTCAAGAAAAATCGGTCGACAACGAATATCGGGTCCTGAGGCGAACAATTTATCCCAAGACAAGCGAGATATACTTGTAGTTAGTAGAGCCAAATCAATGCGTGGTTAAAATCTTGTATTTGCTGGCTGCAGAAACATTGTTGACGTCCCAAGAGATTCGTAGTTCACTAAAAGTGCAGTCCCAGAAGCTAACAACCTTCATTTGTAATGAACGCCAATGGGAACAAAGTCTGACATCTTGGCCTAGCCGGTATTCGCGTCTACTTACTTATCTAAAGGTTCAATCCCCGTCGAGGACAAAAAATGTATCACTGTGAAATTGAGTCTGTTCCCTTTCAATAATTGGAAAATTAACTGACTAAAGTTTGGGAGTGCGTTTGCTTAGAATTATTTTAAAGAGCTCACCTTGGTTTTAAATTAAGTACTAAATATTACTATGACAATGAGAAAATAAATTACTAGTTATTGGTAAGAATACAGCGACAAAAACATTACCACATCATATAAAAAAACGCTTTGGTGGCTACATGAGCTAAGGCGTCACTCTCGTAATAATCTAGATTGCCGATGACGGGGAGATTGAAGTTCGATCCCAGTCTAGTGTACTGAGGGGGGTCTTTCCGAAATGGCTTTCCACTCTCCTTTAACATAAGAGTAATTATTATATAGGCATATAACCTGAACGGGTAGTAAGAAGCGGTGCTACAAAAATCGAAGAAACCATTATTATCTACTGGTAAGAATACAAACACTAAAGATCTGACATCTAAAAAACTTTGTTAGCTAATGGTAGCAACATGGCCACATAGCCACCTAAAAAGATGTTATTAGCTACTGGCAAGAATAGAACAATTAACAACATTATAATGATAACTAAACAATCGTTATTAGCTAATGATAGGGACACGAGCACTTAATATAACTGTCACCTAGAAAATATTATTAATAAGGGTAAGAATAAGAGATACAAAATACTAAGAAACCTAAAAAAAGAAATAAATAATTGTTCCTTTACAAATGAATATTGTTTTTAAAAGCTAGATAAACTACTAAAGATTGGCACCATCCACTAGGTTTATTAACCTCTGGACGGATAACACTGTATTGATACGTTTTAGCTTGTGAACCAACACCCCGCCCCCCCCCCCTCCCTCTTGATAGCCACTTCCCTCCCTCTGTCAACCAATAACAGCCAGCGTAAGTAATGCGTCATAATTTAGAGTTACGTATTTGGAAATACATTAACAAATTCAAAATTAATTTCCTCCCAAACAATAAACGTGAACCAAATCAAATTCATGTAGTACCATTACTGACAGTCTATATTATAATTGCGGTTTGTCGTAAAATACTATCATTATCGTAATTACAAATGAACAGTTTTAACTAACCAGCATGTTTCCGCACGGGAGGGTGGGAATATACTGGCTATATGTGAATTATGTTTCAAATATGTATCCATAATGCGACAGACACTGTAAAGGTGGTTACTACTCATGATGCAATTGAACAGCATTTATTATTTACTGACGTCACATGAATATAGCGACTATTTATGTTGAAATGTAGATAACTTTAACTTTATAGCTTTACTTTCAACAGAAGGGTTATTAGCTTTTTTTTATTTTAGTGTGTATTATAATGTTCACTTTCTGAATACATTGATTATATCATAACAAGACTTACAAACCAGTCAAATATTACAACAGAAACAATATACATTCGTCAAGCCAACATCCCATGCTGGATTCCAACCAACTTAACGTTTACGTAAGGTAAAGAGGGTACGATATGGATTCGCTAAATGTAACGTAATGTAAGAACACGAGCAAAACACAGTCTATTCCAGACGGGGAATAAGACGCGGCACCAACTAAAGGTGTTTTCTAGGTCACTTCATCCTAAAGTTATACATTCATTTTCTCTAATAGCCTACACCTTTCGCATTCTTACACCTTTAATTAAGTAACTATTAACCCCTGTGTTAAAACGTACACGTTACCCACTTTAGTGACCGATTGGTCTAAAGGTGTCATTCCCACAATAGACTAGACTGTCGATGACGGGGAGATAAAGGTTCGAATTCCTATTGGGTCCACTGAGGGTGGTATCTCCTAAATTTGTTTCCACTTTCCTTTCACGCAAATGCGGATACACTTTTTTCTACATTCAACCTAGCTCATTCCTAACACATTAGAGTAACTAGTACATAGTTGTTTAACTCGAAAGGGTAGTAAGACGCGTAGCTAAAAAAAAAGCATCACCCGGAATCGAGTCAGAGCGTTTTAGACTTGTGGTGGACCACTCTAGCTAAGGGGATGGGTTGGGGTGTGTGATGGGAGAAAAGGCCAACCTAACTATCCCCAGGATATTGTTCTCATTCACCACCATGGTGGTAAAGCTAACAAGCTCATTAGAACATACAAAAAGGGGCGTGCAAATGACTGCAAATTAATGTAACGCTTGTTCGGTCGTACCAAACCTCCATACACAACACTTTTTTTAATCATTTATCTACCTGGTTACTGAACCATTAACAATGCCTCCCCTCCCTTATCCACCAGCATGTTACAGGTGCTACAAGGACACCACCCCGCCCACCTGTTAGCTTCCACTGCTCACTTCCGGTGCAATGATTCCACCCCTCCCACCCTCCTTTTCCCTGCCCAAACCTCACCCAAATTATTCCCTCCTACTCCTTCCTCGCGCCAACGGTTGAAAAGCAAACAGTTGGTAGCGCAGGAAGTCGAAAACTCCATTCTAACCGTCCTCCTTGTACAAACACGCACACACATCCGTCACTTGTTTTTATTTGATAGCTTTTGTGCCCATATACTGGATATTATTACCAATACATACTAATTTCATCCTCAAACATACACAGCAACCAAACCAAAGACCATTAATTTACCCCGTGACAAAAAAAAAAGTTAGACACTTTAGCTCAGTCGGTAAAGCGTCTGCCTATTAAATCAAGGGTCCCGAATTTGATTTAAAAATATGTATAAATAATTTGTGAAATTGTAGCTTTCCCTTTCACGGTGACCGGTTAAAGAATCAAGTCCGTTTCTAAGTAAAGTGTTCTTATGTAATTAATTAGTTTATAAAATGCAGGGTAAAAAAATCTATTTAACAGTGATATATTTTGATGCTACCGGGAATCGCGTCCAGGATCCTTAGGCGTGTATTACAGAGAAACGTTTACTGACAGATTATGCGTGATGCCACCCGTCAATATCATGTCAATAACCGAGCTATTATACAAGTTCTTTGCGTATAACCCGAACGGGTAGTAAGACGCGGTGCTAATAAAAATAATACAAGTTCTTCTACTCTTTATCAACACCTCCAAGGACCTTTATCGCAAATTAGACGAATTAGTTTGTTCTTTCATCAATGCGTTTAATAGCTAAAAGAGTTATTTCCGACTTCATTTGAAGGGTGGCTTTTCAGAACTGCACCCGCATTAATGTGGGTAGAAGATAGGACAACTATAAAGATAAGTCCTGTATGAAAACCACCCTCAGACTCGAACATGTACTTTCCCTTCACGGAAAAACTAGTCTATTGCAACTCTACGCATTAGCCTTTGTGGCCACCGGTGTGTGTGACTCTTTAAATATAAAAACACGTCGGTTGCATCTGTCAAAAATGACAATACTTGTCAAAACATACATTAACGAGTGAATTAATAGCTATTTCAAAGATTTAGTAAACGTTCTGAATGTCGTATTATTTTTACATGGACTTGCTTTCTGTCTAGTAATACATTTAACACAAAGCTGTTAACTGCTTAGTCAACAAATCTCAATATGCGAAGGTTAATTAATAGAAACTGCACCTGCGCTCTCCAGAAGGTAGTATTCAAATCCACACAGGTTGAACACTGAAAGAAAAATCAGAGGTTGTATGGTGTTTATAATATGATTTTTTTTTATCTCTCTTGGCGAACCCTAAATTGTTTTCTTAAAATTTACCAAATTGATCTTGCTTCCTTAGGTTAAAATAAAAGTGTACGTGTGTTAAGCATAAGCAGCAAAAGACCCATATATAAATAATACAGTCTAATTTTAATAGGAAGAACCTTATTTGACAGCAAGAAACGTTCAATTATATGATGATCTTGAATATATTTACTATACATATATTTACTAATATAAATAGTTTATATATAGTATGTACTATTTTATGTATTTAATATTATATATGTAGGACTACTATTTTATGTATTTAATATAAGATTTTATATTTAATATTAAACTCTTGTTAAATATTCAACTAATTATTTTGATTAATATGGGCTATAATGTATAATTTATTCAAATTATTATATTATATATATTAACACGAATGTTGTCATGGGATATGAACCTGCTGCTTTTGAAATATATTATCAATACCTTGGATTGTACCTATCAAATAACACCAACAAAATAATACAATGTGCTCAATTTTGAAGGAAAAATAAAAGAGTTTGTATTTTCTAAAAGGAGTTTCTTATGAAAACTTAATTTAGGTAGAAGTAAAATAAACAAGCTTGAAAAAATGCCCACATAATCAACACGAGAGGATATGCGGGGGGGGGGGGGGGGGTTTAAAATAAGGGTGTGTTCCCCCTTTCTCTTTCTCGCGGCCCCTCCACAACAGGGGGGAAACTGTATTGGCGCGCCGGAAA